>JAODTK010002354.1:0-23692 GCA_026419785.1 Sclerodactyla briareus | reverse complement strand
GAGCTATCGTAATAGACACAAGCTCCAAGCCCTATTCGCTCATTTTATGGGAGAAGGTGCCGCTCGTCGGGCTGAATTCAACAGCTTTGGCGTACAACGTATGGAATTCCACTTGGGTATATGATCCGCGCAGTTTTACTGGACTTCTGGAGGAATCTACCAGATGACTATTACCAGTATCGAGGCAGGAAGAAGTGAAACATTTAGATGACTCCTATAGTCCTACATAAATGGCAGGTTGGCCCGTCATTGTATGGACTAAACAATGACCAAAAAGAAAATGTCTCTGTGAACGATATAGCAGTGTTGAGAGACCGTACACTTGTGTACGACTTTTTGTCTGTATGTTAAATGTGGGAAGAAAACGGAATGAAACTTGTCTTGTTTCTTCTGTATAGGCTAATTCAATATCTTGTTTATGGTGGTAGCCCCCCCCATCATTAATAGGAATTAAGTCTGCAAGAAGAGGGTATATTTTCTCAATGTGGTACAGTAACAGGCAGAAGGATGAATACACAGACCAAGGTTTAGTATTTGCTCTAGGGGGGGGGGGGGGGGGGGGTGGATTGATGTGCAGTGTGACACCATGCTAATATATAGGGCTATTCCTTCAAAGAACAATTTTTAACCATGGGCTACATGTTTACCGTACCAAGAGCTGATCGGAATAGACAAAAGCTCCAGCCCTAAAAATTCGCTCATTTTATGGTGATTGACCGCAAAATCGCCGGCGATCGCAACTATAGCTGGCCGTACAACGTAGTGGCATTCCACATGGGGAGTATGATCCGCTCAGTTACTGACTTCTGGAACTACCATATGACTATTAACCAGTATCGAGGCAGGAAGGAGTGAAATATTTAGAGACTCCTACATTACATGGCTGGGTTGGCCCAGTCATTGTATGAACTTTACAATGCCAGAAGAAGATGTCTCTGTGAACGATATATCATTGTTGAACAGACCGTACATTGTGTGTCAAACTGTTTGAATGTTAAATGTGGTCAGGAATGGAAATAAACTTGTTTTGTTTTCTTTTGTAATAAGGCCTAATTTCAATATTATTTTTTATGGTGGTAGCCCCCCAGAATCGATTTATGGAAGCCTCTGCAAGGAAGAGTGTCCTATTTATCAAATGTGGTACAGTAAAAACGGAAGAAAGATGAATACAACAGACAAGGAAGACTATTCTCTGTGATGAATGTAGCAGTGATTAGACCTGATAAGATATACGGCTATTCTCAACCAGGGGGCTACATGTTACCATTGCACAATAGCTGATCGGAATGACAACGAGCTGCAAGCCCTATTCGCTCATTTTATGGGAGAGGTGGATGCTCGCCGGGCTGATCCAACTAGCTGGCCGTAAAACGATAGTGGCATTCCAATGGGGAGAGTATGCACTGCGGCAGTACGAACTTCGGGAACTACAAGATGACTATTAACCAGTACGAGGCAGGAAGGAGTGAAAATATTTAGATGACTCCTACAGTACATGGCAGGGTTGGCCCAGTCTTGTATGAAATTATCCAATGACCAAGAAAGAAGATATCTCTGTGACAACGATATATCAAGTGTTGAGACTGCTGTACATGTCGTGTACAAAAAAATGTGTGGAATGTTAAATGTGGTAAGGAAATGGAATGAAACTTGTCTTGTTTCTTCTGTATAGGCTAATTTCAATATTATTGTTTATGGTGTAGCCCCCCAGAATCGGATTTATGGAAGAGGTGGCCGTCGCCGGCAGTGGCGTCGCCAAGGTGGGCCTGGGGGGGGGCGTGCCCAGGAAATCTCGTGCCACTTGTTGCCCCCAAAATGAGATTTGGGGGTTTGAAAAAAAATAATCAATAAAAAATAGGGCAACTGCTGCCTGAGTGCTGACATCATGTATTGATTTTTGTTTTTAAAAAAAGAACTGACCCTTATCAATTGATCTGACGAATGGTCCGGCTCACAGGAAAAATCCTCTCGGTGATATATACAATATACACAACCCGTGTTGATTTACTACGACAGCTTCGCAGTCTTAAAAAAAATATGGAACATAACTTGGAATACCAACACAGTGTCCGAGCAGGGGCCTTAGCCAATGGCGTCTCACCGTCATTGAGACGGCACAGGACATTGATGGGGACGGCCGATTCTCTGTGACTGAGACGGCCTGGACAGCCACTAGAAAAAAAAAAAAAATTCTTTTTTTTTTGGTTAACGAATTTCCTCAGCAGCATTGGGACATAGTGCATTTTGGACCTGCAGTGGGCAGATTATGACAGACTTCATTAAAACTGCCGTCTCTCGGTCTCGATCCGCACTCCCACTGGTGCCGCGATTTGCAAGTGCCATTTAGTGCTATAGTGCTTTTCATCGTCACAAGTGAGACACCATTTCAAAATCCTGGTGGTAAGGCCCTGGGTCGAGTCATTTGACTTCATATTAATATATGGTCAGTGGGGTCTGAGTACGAGTGCTCTGTGTTGACTCGCCTTATTGTCATATGGGTATTGGGGCAGATAACGTATTCTAAAAATTCGGACTGCGCTGTTAATTGGCCCTTCGAAAAAAGTGAAGAATCCGGAACAGTTTGTACAAAGATCAAATAGAAGAAAAAAGGAGGGGAGTACGAAATTAACTGTAACTCAGAGGACGTGTAACATTATATTAGATCAACCAGCCATATCTCATTCATAGACAAACAACATATGCGTACTCGTATGGCCCAATGAATTATGTTGGACAACCCTAAGAAATGCAAGAATTATGTTTACAATATCGATTACAGAAGTATTATAAGACATAGCTAAATCAGAACGAAAATAGAATTACATGATGATAATGGTTAGTTACTTGGATATATACGCTTTGTGCGATTATGTCATATTTTAGTCAATGAAAATGTGAAAATGTGAAAATATGACATTCGTCAATGCTACTGCCAGCTTCCGTCGATTCACATGTTATCAAAATCTCACTCACACGCCACGCTTTCGACAATATCATCTTAGAGCGTTTTTGAAATGTTTCTGAAACTAAAAATGGATAAGTTACTGAAAAGGGAAATCTGTTGCCATCGACCAGGCACCCGTACTATCGAAGTAAAGTAGTAACAAGAATTGACGTTTGACGGGAGATGCCTGTTGATGAAATTGAAGGTCAGCTGATGATGATGATGGAAGATAAAGAAAGAAGTATAGGCCCTATAGCTAACGAGTACCGGCTTAAAGTACAGTATGGCTACTGCAGAAGTAAACTGTACTGTCCGTAGCCTAACCACCTGTACCATATTATTATTAAGTTATAGGGCAATGCATTAATAATGCAAATAAGAGTGGCGTTTTCACTATCCTATCATAAACAATCAAGAGCCTTTTAGTGTCACCTACTCGAAATTCTCACAAAATATTTCAGAATTTTTCACCCCTTTTCAAACTCAAAGTTTAAACACTTGTTTGACATTATAAATTCACAGAGATCCCGAGTCAATTGTTATTTTAGATCTTAAAAGGCCGTTTTTCGCTCCCTGCTAAATGTAATTGAAAGCCTAAATATAGCTTAGGCTATAATGCTTCTATCATTTTTGCAATTATGACCCCAAAACAAAAATATTGAAACATTGCTTTATCATTGAAATGGCCTACGTAGGCCTAACGCCTTTCAAATGATTTTTTTTGATGAACTTGCAAAACAACTTACTGATTAAAAACATCGTTTGGTTATGAAAAATTAACAATGTGGAAAACGAATAATTTTGTCTTGCCTGCCATTGACTGCTAACAATTGCCCTTTTGGGGCAAATGCATTGTACGGCACTCGGGCCTATATTCGAAGAGCATAAGTGGTTCCAATCAACGCCGCACTTCAGCATTTCAACGAGCTGTAGGCTACTCAAGCTTTCTAGTCAATTCAGCCAACTGTCAATTCAGGCCAAATTTGGTCAACCTACCTGGTGGTTATCCGGCCCCATTGGTCAATTTGCCCGACCCCATTGGTCAATTCACCCAACCGTGAATTGTATTGATATCGTACAGTGAACTGCCGCCGAGACTTTACCAAGCGAATCTACGCTAGCCAGAGTCCCTGGAATCATGTAGCATACCTGCCACGCAGACTATTTCAACCAATTATTCACCTGAAGTTTTACACATGTTGTACCCTGTCTGCCAACCAAATTTTCCAATCTCTAAATCTATTAGTTATGATACATAACCGGCTGATAAATTTTTTAGGATGCCGAATTGACCAACTAAATGGTTGAGCGGATCGTCCAGGGTTTGCCGAATTTTGGTTAGACCCTGACCGAATGACCAGCTTCCTGCTCACAATTGATTAAGGTGTCATCAATTTCAAAAAACTGTTTATTGTGAATTAGTAATGAACTTGTCATTTGTAGGCCTATGACGCACCCTACAAGCCCGGAGTGGGAAAAAGTGAGGCATCGCACGGGGGTCAAATTATGGGGTACAATGACACATCCCTCGAGGCCTCGGTCACTCTTGTGACTGGCAAATTAGCAAGTGACAACCTCAATGCGACTGATACCACATTTCATGTACAAATTAGCAACGACAGTAGCTAACCCTCAGTCATAGTTTGTGACTGACAAAGCTGGGACAATGACCTACATCTGTGTCACTTCATTGTTCGAAATGACCACAACAATATCACCTTGTCTGGGGCTGTGTAGGGGTGCATCATAGGCCTATTATTAAGACAAGTGTATAAATGCCTTACCTTTACAATGATCCCTTGCTTCTATGTCTGTACGCAATGCTAAAAGTAGCCTACTGTATGCCTACAGCCCTTTTCTGATTATATGTGCAACGCTTCCCCTAAATGGTCAGCCCAGTTACAAAGTTGACTCTGGGGGTGCATCATTTGTCAGCTTAGGCCTATGTAGAAATTAGAATCACAATATAGAAAAAGCTGGCCTGTCAATTTAAAGGAGTTGTAAGTGCTCTAAGTGACTGAGGGGTGCGTCAATGTACAACAAGTGAAATATAAAGTAAAATAATGGTAATTTCAAACTTTGGGTAAACATTCTTCCAAGATTAAAATTTCTATGTTTCTGGAAAAAATGTTTGTAATTGAAACTTGCAATTGTAAAACAATTGTAGCCAATCTGTTATTAATTACGCTCATTGTGTTGATTTTTAACATGGGTGTTCTGCAACACAAGGGAGCCAAATAGACTTTCTGCAGATAATTTTGGCTTCAAAGCTATTAATAATTGCCAATTTTCAGAATATTTTCAAAGTTATAGTATCATACAACAAGGTCGTTGCACCCTGGTATTTTGTGATTAATTCTGCAGGATTCCCCTGGATACCACACTGACCTTTGTAGCATTTCACATCAATACAAGATGATATACCTCATAGTGCGCAATAGAATGTTAAAATTAGCCAAATAAATGCAGAAGATGCTTTATATCGAAAGGAGAAATTCGATCCACTGGGCGATTCACCCAAAACTAGGAATTCGCCGTTATCAGTGTGGTTTGACCAGGATATTGGAAACCTAAGATGGGAGGGGACACTCCTAACCTCTGGTTAGAGCTCAACAACTCCAGCCATTCTGCCACCTTGATTTATAAATTTTTGAACATGCTACAAAGCACATAAAATTTGGTTACTGCAATCCTTCAATTACATGTAGATTTCACAATGTAGAGTTGTGGTTGCTCTAAAAATACATGTTGGGCTGATTTACACCTACTGTAATGTAATGGTGCCCAGGCAAGTCAGTATAACTAGGACAAATTATATGACATTTTTTCAGATTAGAAAACAGATTGGGGTACAGTTAATTCACTCGACACTATTCAATCGGTTAGTAAAATTGCCAAAGGGCGCAAAATCATCTTACAAAATGGAATATGCCATTCAGAAGAAAATTAGGAAAAAATAATTGCCATAATAAACTATCATTAATACATGTGAGGTACAATTACTGCCTGTCAGATTTCCTCTTGATTTCCTCAAAGAATTTGTGATAATTATTTCTTGCTCTCAAATAATTTGTGTTAGTAATCTTGCTGTCAATTTTTTCGAAATAAGGGCCAAAGGTTAAAGGCGATGTCACCTACAACGATAAAACAGACGTTTGACCAAATAGACTGTAGTAATTAATGATTTTTAAATTTAATTTCATTTGCCTTCTTGTTACAGATACGCTGATTCTGGGAAGGAGAAAGTTGAGGTGGATGTGTTGAAGAGGGACATTGAAAGCTGTGGTGAAAACTCCCCGTACCGCCGTCCCATTCTGATGCCAAAGTGGACACGACTTAAAACCGCCAGGCCCGGGATGATATAAGCCCCAGTAATCCGTTGAAGGACCACCATCAACCGCCAAAATCGTCGCCAGCTTCCCTCAGACCACAAGTTTTGGGAAGCTTGAGAAGAATCGGAGTGATCAAATAAAGATGCTTCTGGACTGATGCCATACACGTATGCCTTGGAGTTGAGTAGCTCCGTCTCGACAGAGATGCTGCAGTTCTTGCTATGCGTGTCGCCATTTCCCCTCAAACCCAAGCCTACTGAGCCTACCTTCACTCGGGATGGATTCCGGAATGGCGGCATGCTACGGGGAAAGGATGGAAGTTGGTGAAGAATATAAACGGTACCACACAAAGCAGGCAATAGAAACAAATGGGCGGAGTTTCAAAGACGAACGAGAGGCCGAGTTCCAAGTTGAGGGCAGGTCAAGCGCTGACATCGGACACCTGTTAGATGAACACACGCGAGCGCCTTCGAACAGACAGGCCACTATGTTACTGCCATTGTGAAGTTCTTCGCATGACTGCTTCCCAAAAGATTGCACAGCGCGGGCACAGGGAGGGCCCTCCCAGCACCAACAGAGGGAAATTCTTGACGACGTTGGTGGAACTAATCGCAAAGTATGACCCCATCATTGCATCAAAGCTCTCAGGGACACGGAAGAATGCCAAGATACCCATCCATCCAGAAGGATCATCCACATAATGGCGGTAAGGGAACAGTTCGAGGATGCCATCAGGTCCGATATAGAGGAATGCGGGCTTACTTACTCTTTTCAAGTGGATGGACGAAAAATGTTGCCAAGAAGGAGAATCGTCTAATTTGTCTTGCCGATACTTCAACGGGTGGTGAAGTTCTTGAAGAGTTCCTACACTTCCGCGAAGCCTGTCGGCCTCGATGCATCCTCTCTCTTCGAAGTCATCCGCAAGACCCTCTGCCGACGCACCAGAATTGACATCAATAAGTGCATCGGCCAGTGTACGATGGAGCATCAGTCATGAGTGGGGCGAATGCTGGTGTGCAGGTGAGTTCCAGAGGGTAGTCCCCAGGCAGTGTACACAACATGCTTTGCACATCGCTACCTGGTTCTTCTTGTAGGACATGCCCTAAAAGTGCGGCCTTGCCAGCGAAGTTCTTCGCAGTGCTGCCAGAAGTTGTACGTTTCCCTGTTCCGGGTCGTATACGCATCAGGTGTTCCTACAGGCACAAGGAGGAGCAAATGAGGACCGACGTGAGCTGAAGCGAAGTGAGCTGAAGCCCGGGACTGTCAGAGATACCAGATGGGGTGTCAGCATGCAGCATGGTTGCAAGCAGTGACGAGCACTAACCTGCGGTTGTTGGCGACTCTGGAAGATTGGCTGGGGGCGAAGGATCCGAGAGCAGAGAGGCCACAGGGACTCCTTGTGGTGCTCAATGGAGGCTTAGTCGTGAGTATGGTTGTTCTGAGGTCTTTGCTGAGCGAAGACAAAGACCCTGCGGACCGATTCAAGGTGAAGGACCTTGACCTTGCCGAAGCAGTTCATCTTGTGGAGGCTGTCATCGCTGAACCTCGTCGAGTGCGGGCAAATGAAAGAATCGTGGCGCACACTCTCCGGGGAGGTGGAGGTGAAGTTGCAGAGAGACACGGTTATCGCCTCGGACCAAGCCCTCACGAACTTACCAGGAAAGCGATAATTCCAAGGCACCTTGAGGAAGCCGTCATCATGGCATCAACTGGGAACCGTGATCGGATGACCACATCGGATGAGACAGAGTCAGGCTTTATATCCATGTTTTGGGCTCTTCTGGCTGAGCTGCGGTCGAGATTCGCTGATGGCACATGCAAAATCATCAGAGGTACCAGTGCTCGCAACCCTAAGAAAACAAGGCGTTTTGCAAGGAAGAAAGAAGCCTAATGGAATATGCGAGCAGCACTACGGACGTGTGTCGAAGGAGGGACTGAAAGTGCCAGATCCACCAGCAAAGAGATCCTGGAGAGGAAGGAGAGATGTGGGGCCACCTGTGGAGTATGTGATAGATGTTTTGCCAAAACCTCATGCTGGCCGTATACAGATGCTTTTTGAGATATACAAGCTTCATCTGCATTTCCGGACCCTATATGTTTCCTCAGCTGGCTGTGAGAGAAGGGAGAAGCGAGAAGTTCTCCGGTCTGAAGCTCCCGAAGAAACGATCTGCGAAGCATAGTGGCGAGGACCCACAGGGGACCAGTGATCTTGCGGGTGCTTGCCATTTCAAACAGAGACCGGACATCATCACTGGACCTGGACAAAGGTGTGGAAAAGTTTGCACATAGCCATGGGAACAGGAGAATCCCTCTGATTTGTTTTGAAATCTCCATGGTGTTAGCTATCTAAAAATAAGGGCTTATGAGGCATATATGTATGTTTCATTATGATGGCCAGGCAGTATAATAACTTGATCTAAGAAAGTGAATTTGGAGGCATTTTGTGCAGAAAGTTGACAGATGAGTGGATGTGAGTTTGTGATTGTAATTCAATGGCTACTTCCTGGTTGAAAATCAGTCATAAGATGATGTAGTTCTTACTGTATCAATCACTATATTGTCACCATTGTATCAGCCTCAAAAGAAAGAAACCAACTGGCCAAGGTTTGGGGGTCTCTGAAAATACTGTAGGTTTTACGTAGGGTACAATGAGGTTGTTAGCATTACTAGCACTACATGACCACACTGCAGTGGGTGTGGCATAAACATGCAAATGGCGACTTTGTAGTCAATGTTAGTCAATCGCAACTTGATAATGCAGACTATGTAGTTGTCTGATTTTGTGATTGTTGAGGCATATCAATCAGGTACGGGCAGTGGCAAATGACTGTTGGAATAATATAGCTGCATCATCACCAAAGTACCAAAGGCTCATGGAATTGTAATTGTATTTAGCTCTCACAGTTGTCTTTTGCATTAGAGAAGTGGTTAGTAGTAGTTAGTACAGTTTGTGATTCAGTTTCAGATTGATAAATAAGTGATGTTTGGAATTCATGAACCAATAGACATTATCATGCCAGCTTTTATTAAGATCTAATTGGCTGTGTTGTATATGTATTTTGAAAACCTCCATCCTGCGAAGCGCTCTGGGGGAATGGACAAGGCGACACAAAAAGCAATGTTTAAGCCACATGTAGCCAAAGCTGAACCTTTTTAAAATTTTTCAATATTAATAAAAATGCTTGTCACAAATTTTGATTTTAGGCCTCCTGTGAAACTGATAAGAACATGAAATTGGGGCTTCTCAGGCCATCTGGGGGGGTTTCTGAATCCAAAAAATGTTCTGTAAGCTTCGCGGCCAACCCATTGGCGGCGCTCCGCTTAGATGGGTGTGACCAAATATGTGTGCCCCCCCCCAACCAAATCAACGTGCCCCCCCCACTTAAAAAAACCCTGGCGACGCCACTGCTCCCGGGCTGATCCAAACTATGGCTGCACGGACAATGTAGGGGCAGTCCACTTTGGAAAACTTCTGAACTACCAGATGACTAAACCAGTATTATCGAAGGCAGGAGGAGTTGAAATATTTAGTTAGATGACTCATACAGTACATGGCAGGGTGGGCCCAGGCATTTATGAACTAATACAATTGACCAAGAAAGAAGATGTTATCTGTGAACGATTATATCAGTGGTGTGAGGATTGAGAACCGTACACTGTTGGGTACAAATGTTTGAATGTAAATGTGGTTAAGGAATGGAATAAAACACTTTGTCTTGTTTCTTTGTAAGGCTAAATTCAATATTGGTGGTGGTTTAGCCCCCCCAGAAGAATCGTATTGGAAGTCTGCAAGAAGAGGGTATAGTACCAAATGGGTACAGTAATTAACAGCAGAAGGAGAAACAAGACCAAGAAAGCGGCAGTCTCTGTTGAGTGATTTTGTAGCATGATGAGACATGACCAAGATATAGGGCTATTCTTCAAAGGATTTTTTGAACCGGGCGGCCAATGGTACCGTTAAAAAGAGCTGATCGGACTATAGACAACCAAGCTCCAAGCCCTATTCGCTCATTTTGTGGGGGAGGGGAGGGCGCCCCTGCTCGCCGGGATAATCCAGTGGCCGTTTAAAAACGTAGTGGCATTCAACTTGGGAAGGGGAAGTATGATCCACGCAGCTACTGGAATTACCAGAAAGAATACTATTTACTAGTAGCGAGGCGGGAAGAAAGAAAAGAAAAAACTTAAGAAGACTCCTACAGTACATGGCAGGGTAGCCCAGTTATTGTATGTGACCAAGGAAAGAAAATGTCTCTGTGAACGATATAGCAGTGTTGAGAGACCGTAAAACTGTATGTCCGAACTGTTTGAATTTACATGTAGTAGGAAACAGGTAATGAAACTGGGTCTTTTGTTCCTTTTGTATAATTTCAATATCATTGTTTATGGTCGGTTAGGCCTCTACAGAACAAATTACGAGGTGCCCAGAGGCCTGTTCAAAAATGCCCTGAACCACCAGGGGGAATACTATGCATAAGTTGGAAGTGATTATTGGACCAAAACTTCCCAACATTGTCACACATACATCCAACCCAAGTATCGATTTACCAAGCAGAAAATGCATCAACGATTATTAACTCCTAGTGAGCACGATGGACAGCTCTTCCACTTCCTAAAATCAAACAACCCCTGCGGGCAAAAAAAAACTATGACATCCAGAACCTCCAACCAGCACACCCAAACCTCTATATAATTACAGAGGAAAACGTTCTCATTTATGGCAATGTCACAACAATACAATACTTGGGAGTTAGTATGGGGCACTGTGACATTTTACACTCATGATGTTTCCTTGAGTGAAGAACCTCAAAAATCAGGTTGGATTCAGCTGACAAGACCATTCAGCGAATCAGAACTCAGTTATATGATGGAGACTGGTGTCCCTTCGGAAAGGCAAGGATACAAGGATTACAACGAACACTGAAAAACTTCAATATTTTGAGAACAAAATTTTGACTTGTTTGATTTTTTAATGGAGGGGGTTTCTTTACTTTAAACCATGCGGACTTGATTGCCACAGCTCCTCTGTTATGTAGGGCTCGATGGTTTATCAAGCATTTGGCCAAAATACATTAGTTGGGCAACAAACACTATCATTAAACCTTAGGGGCTCGCCTAATGTTAGGCTATACAAGAATTTTTCCATATGGCTGAGAGAGAGAGATACACACCCGGGTTTTTTAAATTGGTTGGATCGGACCCAGTCAACAACATAGCCAACTGAGATGTAAGGATTGCGAGTATGGTTGAGTGGCCAAGCCTGTTTGGATTGTATGATTCAGACTTCCATGTTGCTGAAGAAATAATTCCACCATATTCTGTCCTGGTTGCTGCCCCTTGTTGTCACAGTGCTCGAGACATTTTTCTTTCTTCAGATCGGTGGAAATTGGAACTTGTCACTGGGTGTAATAGTGGCATCTGGGTTTACCAACCCAGAATGCCATCGTGGAGGAATTTCATCAAAGGATGGACAGTTCCCTACATTATCTTATCGCCACTTTTTTCAATGCGATGAATTGTTGAAACCCCAGAAGGCCATCGTGGAGGAATGCATCAAAGGCTGGCCAGTCCCTACAGTATCTTTCGCACCTTTTTTCACACGCGAAATGAATGAAGAGAGAAGTAATTAACAGGCCAGAATGGGCAAGGGAGGCCTTGACCAAGGGGTATTAACAGATTGCCATAATGGGTTCGGCTTCATTATTACAGCGTGGTGGCCTAATGGATAGGCGTTCGAGCGAAGCTTCAATCCGATTGCTCCCAATGAGCGGGTATGGGATTTGCTGTTGGGTCTGCGTGTACAAATGCTTCTCCATGCTCATTCTGTGTCATGGTGGAGGGGTCGCAGTAGCGATAGTGCATTAACCAAGAAATGCATCGTATTGGCTTGATATCCGTGTCAGGCAACTGCAAGTAAACGGTAACTTTTTCCATTCGAAGCGTGGCCTGGAGGAGACCTGTTCAATATTATTCTTCATCTTCCAGTTACTTCAGGTTGGCCGATCAACTATATACAGTAGAATTGGGCCGCACAAATCCCCGATCGCTGAATGCGGATAAACTACAGGGGTATCTTTCCCCATAGTCAGTGACCAAAATACTTTTTAAATCAGTAATTTTAATGAAAGATTCTTTTTTTCTCGACAGCATATCAAGTGGGATCGGTGGGGAGTGCCAGCAAAGAAGGACTCGGCCTTCATTGCACAAAAGTGCCAGGATGCTGGCGGGTGTGAAAGCAAGAGTGCAGCGGAGAGCTTTCAAGTGGCACACACACGGGAATTTTTGAGCTTGATGTGATGAAAGTTCTGACGAGGACTGATTGTCGGTAGGGGGTATCGCGGTTGGGTGGCATGGGATGGGATCCATTTCTTGTTAATTTCAAAGGGGGGGGGATATTTTTTAGTTTTTTGGTTTTGGGGTTGGCTTTTTGTTTGTTTGTTTCGGTGTCCACGTGTCCGGTTTTCTAGTATAACCCTTGAAAGAATGTGGAGCCAGCATTCAGTAGAACTGTCATGTGGGCCGGTCTCAGCCACTAAGGGTGATTCTGAGGAATGTAACGATCCAGTGAGACATGCGTCATGTTGGCCTTACATCATCCTGCCATACCTATGTAAGGCAGCATGCATGTAAGGCTTCAGTAGAACTTTCAGGTGGGCCGGTAGCCATATGGTGGAATTCTGAGAATTGTAAGGAGCCAGTGAAGACATGCCCCACATCATATTATATACTATGTAAGGAATAATTGTACGGGCAGAGCATGTAAGGATTCATGTAAGAAAGAAAGACTGTCCATGTGAGTCGGTCAGCCGTGGTTTGATTCTGAGAAGTAAGGATCCAATAAGACGTGCGTCATGTTGGCCTTACATATCTTATATACCTTTGGAACGAGTAATTTGTAGAGTAGCAGAAACGAATTCAGTAAGAACTGTCTCATGTCCGGTCCGGTCAGCCGTGGTTGATTCTGAGAGAATGTAAGGATCCAGTAAGTAAGACATCGCTCTGTTGGCTTTACATCTCCTTTATATACCTTTGGTAAGAGTATGTAAGGGTGGGGTGGGGGTAGGGTGGGTAGCATGTAACGATTCAGTAGAACTGTCATGTGGGCGGGCGGTCAACCAATGGTGAATTTTGAGGATGTAGGGGATCCGTATAAGACCAGTGTTTGTTGGCGCTTTAAGGATTTTACATTGGGGCCAGGGGGGGGGGGGGATAATCCCCCTTTCACGAAAAATTTGGGGGGGCATGGGGGAGATCCGACCAAGAGGGGGGGGAATTTCTAGGAATTTGTATGATTGGCTTGTCAGCCTGATTGATTTATTTTTCAGCCAACCAAGCCCGGTTTGTTTTTTTTGATTGGAACAACTGTATGCGGTTCGTTTTCTCCAGAAGGAATTGTTTTGAAAATATTTGAGACGTCCAAAGAGAACATCGGCAAAGAAACTTGGTGCCATTATTTAAAGAGAAATGTATGCCAGCCAGAAGGAAACCGAAGCAGAGGACTTAGCATGTGCAAAACATTTCTGGAAAAGACCCCTGAAAAATAAGAAAGAGGACCCTCGCAGGTTTAGATTTTAGAAGGCAGAATGGGGTTTTTGTGCAGCCGAGTATGTATATAGCACATCCACTAAGCAGAACCAACATGAACCCTGCATCGGGAGAGGGGCAGCAGAGAAAAGAAAGAGGGTTAAAACCGAAACCAGGAGGCTGTGGTGAGGAAGTGGTAAACCAGCTTCCCATCCAGCAGACCATTGTACTGTGTTATGTCACCAAACAGCTTCAGAGGATAAACAGGCACATGCAGCTTATGCCCCAGGCTGTGGTCTTGTTTACTTTTAAACAAACGTACGGTTTAAGCTAGTTGAAAGAAAGGAGTTAAACCACAGCCAAAAAACCTGAGGAAACGAGGGGGTGGGGAGGGGAGTGAATCCAGTCACCATCCTGCAAGATCTGGAGCAACTAGTACCCCAGCAGATCGCAGAAGACCTCCTTACTCCAGGAAGGTAGTTAGCCCAGTATGCTCAGCCAATAATTGACGCTAAGTCAGTGATATATGAGATTGCAGGTACTGAGATCCAGCCAAGGGAAAAAAAAAAATGCGGAGCAGAACCGTACAATTTCACAATCTAACCTCTACTGTGCAAAGTAATGGAGGAACAGCATAGCTGGAACCAGATCAGACCAACGATGGATGCAAACTTTGCCTCATGGAAAAGGAAAGTTTCTTGGTCTACGTAGGTTGCCACCTGCTGATTCACACAGTTGTCTATAACCTGAGAGGCTCTGTAAAGTGATTTCAGTACACCAATCAAGCTCTCATCAGGAATTCGAACAGATGATAAATGTGAAATTTGCAGGGAACCTGATCCTCATTAAAATACAATCAGTGTTACGAAGTCAGGGTGTGTACGGCCCCCCCACCTTGTGAAGGTCTTAAAACGTGGCAACAAATCGGCAGTGATGCAAAACAGTAACGCATGGCCTCTACTCCAGCAGACTAGTGCACATGCACACTCTGGAAAGTTTGGGTGAAAGTAGTAGAAGAAGAAGCAGCCCAATGAAGATACAAACATTTTCTTCTTCAGGATAACACCAAGGCTCCTCATGGGCAGAAAAAACCTCAACCTAATCCTATGGAGCAATGGTGATGGGTTCCGGTGACATGGGGTGAAATGGTTAGGTCCATCAACTATTATGGATGGGGGGCAAGGTGTGTCGGTTGCATTCCCGATGCCTGGTCAATGATGAGTTCGTTTCTAACATTAGGCATCATGGCAAATGAACAGTAAGATTTCCAGGATGTTGAGGAAGATTGTTGCCAAAGATTGGGAAAATTGATTCTCTGTAACTTTCTTCTGGTAGAGGGTCGCTGTGTAACTAAGTGCTTTGATGCTTGAAGGAGCAAAAACTATATGTGAATTCCCTGCAGGTAGAAACTATTCCGTTGGATTGGGCAGTCATGTAGGATCGAAGCGTAACGCAGCGATGAGTAATAGAGCCGCAGTAAGCGCGAGTAGAGAAGGACTCAGCAGACACGCACAATTGAGCACACACAAACAGCTTCCTAATTCATTCTTATTTGGAGTCCTTATCTCCAAACTCCTTTGTGGGATAGTGACACACCAATGGACAAAAAAAAAAACAGGGTCAATACAAAGTCACTTTAACCCGCTGAGTATACAGCCTACCAAACAGTTTGTATGAGGGTGCGGGGGATTCTTGTAGTGTTGGCCGTCGTTTTAGAGTTCCACTACCTGTATGCCATGGTCTAGCCACGGGGAATCGGTCCGATCGCTGAACATGTAAGTCAAGTTCGACGGTTCCGGGGGACGAAGGAGCACATTGCTGGAGGATTCGCGACCACAAGGGGGTGACTTCGCCTGTTGCACTACAGGTTTATGACAAGACGTCTGTCCTCACTCGGGTGTGAACAAGAGAAATATAAGCTGGCAACACAGGCATGTCAAACGATTTGTTCATAATGAACTCTATAATCCTGAAAAACTATAAAAAAAGTTCTAACCAGAGATGCTAAATGGAAGGATTGGTTCGGAAGGAATGTTTGTCTCCCAATTTGCTACGGTCCAAATTCACAGAATTGTCAGTTAAGTATATCTCTTTCTGGAAGGAGCCGCCTGTGTAAATGAGTGTTTGATGCATCATAAAGAGGCAAAAATATATTGATTCCTGCTGGATAGATATTTCAGTCGGTCTGGACCAGGGTAGGAAGCTGAGTAGGGAAAGCGAAGTAGATGAGTGGGGAAAACACTTGAAACGGATTCCAGACTGACTTGGCCCAAATTCTCAATTCATTCTTACTAGTTTTCTCCATACTTCCTCGTGGAAGCAAAACCAATAGGCTTTTTTTATTTAAATCAGGGCTCATACAAAGTTCAATTGCAACCCATTCCTTCTTTATGGATAAAGACAGGTATACAGGCCGTACAAAAACAGTTTGTATGATAGTGCTGGGGATTTCTTGAGTGGCATGTTGTAGAGTTCCACTACCTGAGCATGTTCGCCAGACCCAGACCAGTCCTTATCTGCCGAGGGGATACAGGAGGATTTAGTCTTCCGTACAGAGTACAGTACAAGTAGGCAAGTTCAGGGCCTATTGGTCCATACATGCACTACCAACAAAGCTTAAGAACTGATCAAGAACAGAAGCTTTGGTGAAAGATAGGCCACATCAGTATCAGAATGGGTAGTACTAGATGCAGAGGAAGGCATCCGAAATGTGAGTGCTTCCACAGTTGTTCCTCCACACTGCAACACTACCTGGTGACTGGGTTGGTTAGTGGGTTTGCAAACAAAAAACTTCCATGTAGGACAAGCAGTGCTTCCAGACAGTCAACTGAGAGTTTCTAACATATAGGTGTTGGGCAAACTAAAACAGTCAGATGTCCAGGATTTGAAAAGAAGCTTATTGTTGCAAGATTGGAAATCATTCTCGTTAAAAATAAGAGATAAGATACAGTCTATCTTTGTCCCATGCCCATAAATATGGAGCTGGTGATGGGTTGCTGTATGTTCACAGCAAACACTTCATGTGGGACAAGTCAGTGCTTCCAGTAGCAACTGAGAGTCTTGTTTCTAACATCTAGGGCCATATGGAAAATCGAAAAGTAACATTTCCCAGGATTGAGAAGATTTTTGTCACAAAGATTGGAAATGATTTCTCTGT
The DNA here is from genome assembly GCA_026419785.1 of Sclerodactyla briareus. Lineage (NCBI taxonomy): Eukaryota > Metazoa > Echinodermata > Holothuroidea > Dendrochirotida > Sclerodactylidae > Sclerodactyla > Sclerodactyla briareus. Next base: position 6,738 of record JAODTK010002354.1, on the reverse strand, counting down.
ACATTTCTCTTTGTGAGGGAGTCGCCTGTGTAACTAAGTGCTTGTGAGGCTTGAAGCCAAATATATGTGAATCTGCTGGATAGATATTCCAGTTGGGTTGGCCGAGGATCAGAGCTAAGGAGGAAGTGAGAGGAAGAGAGTAAGAGCGAGTAGGAAGACTCCAGACTGGAAATTGGGCCAAAATTCCTAATTCATTCTTACTGTCCTTTCTCCAAACTCTTGTGGAATGCAAAACAATGGACAAAAAAAAAACAGGGCTCAATACAAAGTTCACTGTTAACCACAGAGAGGTATACAGCCTACCAACAGGTTGTATGATGGTGCTGCGGGATTTTGGAGTAGGCGTGTTAGAGTTCCACTACCGTATGCATGGTTCGCCAAGCAGACCTACATGTAAGTCAAGTTCCGGTTCGGGGAAGCACCATTTGCGGGAGGGGATTTGCGCCAGGGGTTGACCTTCGCGCTGTGCACTACAGGTTTTCTGACAAGACGTCTGTCCTCACTCGGGTGTGGCGTGTGAACAAGAAGAATTAGAGCATCGCAACATCAGGCAGTCATGATTTGTCATATGAACTTAATAATGTCCTGAAAAACTATAAAAAACAGTTCTCACCAGAGATTGCTCAAAGGGAAGGCTGGTCGGAATGGATAGTTTGTTCCCCAATTGCTTACTGTACCAAATTCACAAATTGTCAGTAATATAGTCTCTTTCTGTGAAGGAGCCAGCCTGTGTAAATGCGTGCTTGATGCATAAGAGCAAAATATATATGAATTCCCTGCCTGGATAGATATTTCAGTCGGTTGGCCCCAGGGCGGAGGCTGAGATAGGAAGCGAGAGTAAGATGAGTGGGGAAAACACTGAAACGGACTCCAGACTGACTTGGCCAAATTCTCAATTCTTCTTACTCGTTTTTCTCCATACTTCCTTCGTGGAATGCAAAAACAATTAGGGCTTTTTTTTATTTAAATACAGGGCGCCATACAAAGTTCACTATCAACCCATTCCTTCTTTATGACAGACAGGTATACAGCATACAACAGTTTGTATGATAGTGCTGGGGATTTCTTGAGGGGCATGTTAGAGTTCCACTACCGGCTATGCATGGTTCGCCAGACCTAAGACCAGTACTATCTGCGAGGGTACGGATTAGTATTCCTCCCATGGACAGAAGTACAGTTACCAGTAGGCAGTCAGGGTAATGTCCATGCACGTACACAACAAGAATAAGAACTGATCCAAGAACAGACGCTTTTGAAAGATCAGGCAACATCAGTACCAGCAGTGGGTAAGATATGCAGGGAAGGCTCGAAATGTTGATTGCTTCCACAGTGTTTGCCTCCCACTGCCACACTAACCTGGTGACGGGTTGCTGTTATGTTTGTCACAACTTCCATGTAGGACAAGTCAGTGCTTCGCAGACAGTCACGAGAGTTTCTAACATCTAGGTGTTTGGGGCAAACTAAAACAGTCAGATGTCAGGATGTTGAAAAGAAGCTTATTGTTGGCACAGCTTGAAACATTCGCCGTAAAAATAAATACAGTCTCTTTTTCCATGCCCCTAACTAGGGAGCCCTGGTGACTGGTTGCTGTTTTGTTTCACAGCAACTTTCATGTGGGACAAGTCATGCTTCCAGTCAGCAATGAAGTCTTGGTTCCACCATCTGTGTAGGGGCAACCGAAGAAGACAGATGTCCAGGATGTTGAAAAGAAGTTCCTTGTCGGCAAAGTTGGAAACATTCTCTGGGTACATAAGATATATTTCTCTTTGGCGGTTGAGTAGTCGGCCCCGTGTAACTAGGGACTTTGATTCAATTGCGACAGAGCAAAATGTAATGTGAATTTTTCCCTGCTGAATGTTTAGTTGGCTGTTATAGTGAGAACTGAGTAGGAAAAAGGGGAAAACCCCAAACAAGACTCTAGACGACTTGGCAAATTCGCTCATTCATCATACTTTGTCCTTCTTCCTCCATAATTCCTTGTGGAATGCAAACTATGATTTTTTAATGAAATGTTGTAGACTCATTGTATACGGGCTCACCTACTAAGTCACGTAGCAACACCATTCTTTCGTTATGATACCAACGGTAATACAGCCTACCAACAATTTTGTATGATGGTGCTGGGAATTCTTCGGGCCACATGCGAGAGTTCCACTTCCTGCAAGCATGGTTCGCCAGACACCCAAGACAGTTTTCCATTGGGGGAGAGGCAGAAACCGACCCGTGAAAATAGTGGTGCCTCTGTCAGGTGAGCTGGGCATGACTGGGAAAGGCCTCATTGTTGGAGTGTAGGGTGTCATTCGGAGGCAGTGAGTGTAGCACAGTGGATGTGGGTAAAATATTCAGCAGCCAAACACGGCTGAAAGTATGTCGTCGCGGGTTAATATAGGGCCAAGCGAGGTGATATGGGGGTAGGGGAACTTTGGTTGGAATTTTGTATGGAGAAAAGAACATTTTTGAGGAAAGATGGGGTAACAACACCATTGCTGTTTTGTTGGGGAAGGCACTGGTTGCCGAGGCATTCGCGTCAGGGTTGACTTTCGCCCTGTGCGCCTACAGGTTTCTGACAAGACGTCCTGTCCTCACTTGGGTGTGGAACAAAGAAGAAGCTTATAGCATCGCAACATCCGGCATGCCAACTGATTTTTCTTAATGAGCCCTAATAATCCTGAAAACTTAAAAAACTCTATGGAGGATGTTCGTAATGGTTAGTTTCCCCCATTTCTACTTGTACCAAATTCACAAATTGTCAGTAATATATTCTCTTTCTGTGAATTAAGGAGCCATGCCTGATAAATAGTGCTTTGATGCGTAATATCTTTTCTGATTGTTGGGAAAGACTGTTGTGCTTACCGCTGGGTACAACAAAAAATGGTATCACGAACTTTCATCAATCTGTTCTATATTCATCCTGAATTGTCTCAGAAAACTGTTGGACCATATCTGGGTACAAACAACACAATGATCAGAACTTTCATCAATCTGTTCTATATTCATCCTGATATGTTCATGAAAACTGTTAGACTATACGCTGGGTACAACCAACACAATAGTCTCAGGACTCTCATTGTCTCTTTCACACTCATTGTGATTGCGCTGAAGCCTCTACGACAATATAAACTATTTGAAGAGCACAAAATTCCTTCTTATATCAAAAGTTATCAGATTTTGTTCCATCTCACAATATTTAGTTGAATCAATAGAAAAAGTGGTAAGGGCAAAGAGGAAAAGAAGATATCCTTCAATCATTGTAATTGATTTGTTATATATTAAATTCCGGTTGGCATGGAAAGTTGGAAAACAGTTTTCGACTCGGGATCCTGTCGTAGCATCCAAACTGGAAGATGGGATAGTTTTGGTAAATAGTTTAACACTGGGGTACAAAACAACAAAATAGGGATCAGAAACTTTCATCGATCTGTTCTATATTCAATCCTGGTTGGTTCAGAAAACTGGTAGACTATACGCTGGGTACAAACAACGAAATAGATATCAGAACTTTAACCATCTGTTCTATATTAATCCGTTGTTCAGGAACTGTTAGACTACGCTGAGTACAAACAACAAAAATAAGGTATCAGAACTTCCATCGATCTGTCGATATTAATCATTGGTTGTTCAGGAAAGCCTGTTAGACATACTTGTGGTACAAACAACGAAATAGGTATCAGAATTTTAACCAAAAGTTGGTTATGATGGTGCTGGGGATTCTTGAGTGCATGTTAGAGTGACACTAACTGTAGCATGGTCGCCAGACCTAAGACACGTTCTAACTGCCCAGGGTGCAGGATTCAGTCTTCCTGTCAAGAAGTACGACAAGTAGGCAGTTGAAGTTGGTCCATGCACTACACAAAAAAGCTGAGGAACTGATCAAGAACAGAAGCTTTGTGAAAGATCAGGCCATATCAGTACCCGAAATTGGGTAAGTATGCAGAATAGGCCGAAATGTTGAGTACTTCCACAGTGTTGCCATCCACACTGCCACACTACCTGGTGGACTGAGTTGCTGTGAGTTGCAACAAACTTCCATGTAGGACAAGTCAGTGCTTACAAAAAACAGTCAAATGAGGTTTCTAACATCTAGGTGATTGGGGGCAAACTAAAACAGTTCAGCTGTCCAGGAAGGATGTTGAAAAGAGCTTATTGTTGCAAAGATTGCGAAACATTATCCGTTAAATAAAAAGAAGATACAGTTCTTTCTCCCAGGCCCCTAACTGCTGGAGCCTGGTGATGGGTTGCTGTTATGTTCACAGCAAACTGGCAATGTGGGAAAGTCGTGCTTCACCAGTCAGTAGAATGAGGGTCTTGTTTCCAACATCTTAGGTGAGGGGCAAACGAAAGAGACAGATGTCCAGATGTTGAAAAGAAGGTCATTGTTGCACAGATTGGAACATTCTCTGTAACAATAAGAATATTCCTCTGTCTGGGTGGAGGAGGTCGGCCGTGAACTAAGGACTTTGATTGCATTAACGAACAGAGCAAATGTATGTGATTCCTGCTGGATGCAGTTTAGATTAGCTGTTATAGTGAGAAATGAGTAGGAAAGAATGGAAAACACCAAACAAGACTCTAGACTGACTTGGCCAAAATTGGTATTAATCATTCCTTTGTCCTTCTTCCATAATTCTTTGTGGATTTTGACAAGCTTGACTTTTTCAATGGAATGTTGTAGACCAGTTGGATAAAGGGACTCACTACTAAGTCCTAGCAACCGATGCTTTCCTTTTATGATACAAAACAGGTATGCAGCCTACAAACAAGTTTGTATGAGGAGTGCTTGGGGATTCTTCGGGCCCCAGGTGAGAGTTCCACTCCTGAAAGCGTAGTTCGCCAGACCCAAGACAAGTTTCCATTGGGGGAGAGGCAGAAACCGACCGTGTGATAGTGGTACAGCTGTATGTAAGTGGGCAATGCCTGGGAAGGCCTCATTGTTGGAGTGTAGGGGTGTCCATTCAGGAGGCAGTGGGCGTAGCACAGTGGAAGAGGGTTCAAATAGTCAGCGCCAGAAAAGGCTGAAAGTATGTCGCGTTCTACTAGGGTTAATATAGGGGCCAAGCGAGGGGATATTGGGGGGAGGTGGGGAACTTGGGGGGAATTGTGTTGGAGCAAAAAAGAAAATTTTTGAGGAAATGATGGGGTACACCTTGCTGTTTTGGGGAAGCACTGGTTGCTGGAGGATTCGAGTCAGGGGGGACCTTCGCCCTGTGCCCTAAAGGTTCTGACCAAGACATCTGTCCTCACTGGGTGTGAACAAGAAGAAATTATAGCATCGCAACATAAGGCATGTCACTGATTTGTTCTTAATGAGCCCGAATAATCCTGAAAACTATTAAAACTATATGGAAGGATGGTTCAGAATGTAGTTTCCACCCGAATTGCTACTGTACCACAAATTCACAAATGTCAGTAAATACATTCTCTTTCTGTGAATTAGGGCCAGACTGTGTCAAGGAGTGCTTTGATGACGTTAAATATTATTTTCGATTGTTCGGAAAAGGAAAATGTTGGGCTATACGATGGGTACAAAAAACACAAACAGGTATCAGAACTTTCATCATCGTTCTAATGAATCCTGATTGTCAGAAAACGTTGGACCAATATGCTGGGTACAAAAAAACAAAATAGGTATCAGAACTTTACATCGATCGGTTCTCTATTATCGATGTCCGAAAAACTGTTAGACTATACGGCTGGGTTACCAAACAACCAAATAGGTCTCAGGACTATCATTGATCGCTTCCACATAGTCGTGATTGCGCTGAAGCCTCTACGACAATATAAGCTATTTGAAGAGCACGAAAATTCCTTTCTCTAATCAAAAATTTTCAAATTTGTTCCATTCACAATATTTAGTGAATAAAAGAATAAGTGTAAGGGCAAGAGGAAAAGAAGATATCCTCACTCATTCATTGATTGTTCTATATTAATCTGGTTGTCCTGAAAGTTGGAAAACAGTTTCTAATCAGGATCCTGGTGAGCCATCCGAACTGAAGATTGGAAGTCTTGGTAAATAGTTAACACTGGGTACAACACAACAAAATAGTATCAGAACTTTCATCGATCTGTTCTATATTAATCCTGGTTGTTCAGAAAAACGTTAGGACTAACGCTAGGTACAAAACAACAAATATGGTTCAGAACTTTCATACATATGTTCTAATTAATCCTGGTTGTTCAGAGAACGTTAGACTAACGCTGGGGTACAAACGACAAAATAGTATCAGAACTTCCATTGATCTGTTCTATATTAATCCTGGTGTTCAGAAAGCTTTAGGACTATACGATGGCGTTACAAACAACGAAATAGGTATCCAGAACTTTACCAAAGTTGGCTCTGATGGTGGGTGGGGATTTTTGGAGTGGCATGGTAGATTCCAACTAACTGTATGCATGGTTTTCGCCCCGACTAAGACAAGGTCTCATCTGCAAGTGTGCAGATTTAGTCTCCTGTACAGAAGTACTGTACAAGTAGGCAGTTCAGAGTTGGTCCATGCACTACACAAAAAAGCTGGGAACTGATCAGAACAGAAGTGTGTGAAAGATCAGGACATTATCAGTACCGGCAGGGGGTAAGATATGCCAGGAACAGGCCAAAAATGTTGTCCAAAAATGTTGAGTGGCTGCACAGTATTGCCTAACACTGCCACACTACTGGTGATGGGTGCTGTTATTTTGAAAACAAACTTCCATGTAGCGACAAGTCATGCTTCCAGACAGCAACTTGAGAGTTTCTAAAAT
>JAODTK010002344.1:0-215114 GCA_026419785.1 Sclerodactyla briareus | reverse complement strand
ACGTAATTTGGATTCTACTCAAGTGGAATAACATTTTATTAAGTAAATTGGACATTAAAATTACAAGTGGGATGTATTCCAGTTAGTTAAGTGAATTTCGGAGAGGTTAATGTTTCAAACGGCTTGCCATACACATACTGGGCCGTTCCTTACGCCAAGATCTTCAAACTAAAGCTTGACCGTATGCACAGAACCGTGGTGGTTTGGGGTCTGACGATCGGTATGTAGTTCGGTGATGCATTTCCGGGAAAATTAGGAACTAATAAATTAGCGCAAAACGTATTAATGAATTAATATGAAAGGATTACTTGTTAAAATCGCTTAATGGGACAATAGACAGTGTTTAGGATATCGCCAACACTGATTAAAGTCACCCCAAAAAAGCGGATGTTGACGCCGATTTGCAGAGGCATCTGCCCTGTCCTTCACCTCTCGTTCTCCGTGGTTTGATTCACGGTTTGGGTCATTGCTCGTTGATTTTAAGTTTAGTTAGGATTTGTAACAAAAGAAATTCGGGATTTATCAAAGGAAAGACTATAAAATAACGCATTGATAAAGGGAAATCGAAGGAGGGTCGGTATTACATGCGCTTCGACTCTTGAGCAAACTTACAGCAAATGATTAGGCAGATATGCTGGTACCGTCTCGAGTAAGCTGAGAGATCGATTAAGCGATGCGGGCTCGTTAAGGAGTAAATAATCAGACGAAAACGCTTTACGTGGACAGATGGGATGCATTTCGGGATAGATAACAGTCATTTTACGGTACGCCAACAAAGCTTAAGTGTTCGACGCCCCGAAGTGACCCTTCTCGTGATACCCCCTGGATATAAACGAAGAAGGTATAAGAGTTGATATAAGACAGACTTGATGTGGCGCCTAATTTGTGAGGCACAACTACACCCTACCGATGTCTCAGCTAAATCCTCTGTCTCGTCTCGCCTGATGGTTAACGAACATGTGGCCCATATGTTGTAAAAATAAGTCAGCGATAAGAGCAATGTGAAGGATGAATGGAGAAGAGGAATCATGATATTATTCACAGAAAAAGAAGAGGATGAGAGAGAAGAAAAGGCTTCGTATAAGGTTGGTCAACCTAATGAGGGGTGGTATATGTTCAACGAAATGTGACGCGCTCTGTAATCGCAACATGAATTAGGCGATGGGGCACCCTTTCACGGCGACCAGGATTTTAAATTGATTACGTCATAAATATTGGCTCGGGTGTCAAATAGAAGTGGTTTGTGGCGGTGTACCTTGCGTTAACTTAGCGTCAGGTCTCTTCCCTCTTAGTTATGGTGGGGTTAAGTCACGTGGCATTATAGAGGATAAGAATCAAGATAATATTCATCGCATGTGTTATTGGATTCGACCTTTCGATACTCGACTTGCTCAAGTCCGGCAGGCGTAGAGTTGGGGCCATCTATAACTCTCATGAGAGACCCACAGATTTTTTGTGTAGCAGCAATTTTGTGGTTTCAGTCGTTTTTTTTTTTCTTTTTTTTTTTTTTTTGTAAATTGTAGGGTTCGGGATCCAATTTTCAGGTTATAGGCACTTTTCTGGGGGGTTGCAAGGGGTTTCCTTGTGGTCCGTCTTCGAAATAGGACGAGAGATACAAGTAATTGTTGGTCAGATAATTTGATTGGGCAATACCACCCTGATAGGGTGTAATTTACGCTGGCAGCTGGCGTCCTATTTAGATGGAAATATGTGGTTACGTAACCACGCTGGCTGTTGATCCAATGATGCTTTTCAGAGCCAATCTGTCATGCCTCGCTGAAGCGATTATTACGTGCACTGTTGGGCCGCGTTATCCGCGAACACGTAGCTGTAGGAAATCAAGTGTCTTCGGACATTGGGAAGTCAACCTTACATGGATCGTACATATGGACATATGACCTTGTCCTGCGCTTGTGTCTTGATGCTCATATGGGAATAGGAAAAAACCAATCCATTGGTCGCCGTCAACGAAAAAGACCGTGTCGCGCCGCCGCTATACGATCTTGGACAAAATTCATTGGACACCCTGCTCATATCTAAAGTTATGTCGAGAACCCCCGCTCCCCACACAATGTTGGATCTGAGACCCAACACGGTGTGTTCACATTGTTTGGCCGTGTTCACATTGTACGGCGTGGGAGAGTGGGGGGGGGGTGGAGCTATACAGTAGTACGCTTCATTCGCTATTCCTATTTGCCCTGAGTCGGGTATAAAGCAGTAAGCGTTCCGCATTTTGTTCGACGTTTGTGCTATCAGACTAAGAACGCGGATTCCAACCTGCCAACCCAGCTCCGCATTTAGCTTATAAAATTGTAACCTAATTATGGCCTACTTAGCAGTAAGTAAATACGTTCATCCTTGCAATTCACGGCTAATTTGATAGAAAGTTCCATCAGCATTACACAATGCATGGGGAAATTGAGAATGGTTTTCAACTTTCAACATTTTCCAGTGCCCCCGATTTTAACATTTGGGTCAATTGTGATGCATGCTGGCATTTGTTCATACCCCTTTAATTAGCGGAAGCGTAAAGTGCGTAGCGATTGTTTCTACGGAGAGTGTCGCATTTCGCTTTTCCTATAGGCTGCGGTTTTATCCTGTCCGTCCGGCTTATCGGTCGATAAACGAAACATATATGGGGTATACTCAACCTCGTGCAATTGTGCTACATCGCCGCAGCTAGATACTATTAAATCGAGGTAGGCCTAATAACAGAAAACCATATCACTAATGGCGTCGATTAACACTAAAAAAGGACAACATATGCTGCGCTGTACGTGTGTTGACTGGATGAGTCACACAGCTGGTGGGGTGGGGTATAGCTATAGTAGGAATTCAAGTACCACTACATGCAAGCCCACTATGAATAGGGGCCGTTATATACTGAGGCGAAAGTCACACTGAAATGTCTTCAGTCTTAACTGTCCCCATAATTTTGTAGGAACGAAAATACCTAACATTTCCTCTGGCTTTTCTCTATAGAGGTTAGCAATTCAGGGATCCTGATTTCGATCAAGTTCTCTTTCACTTCAATCATCTTCAAATCCATTTACAGCAATCGGGAATCGATTCGTTTCCTCTTCAAGTTTCCTTTTTTTTTTTGGGACTACGTGAATTAGAAGTCTATTCCGAGTTTACTCTGCTTCCCTAGCTGAATTGAGGCGTTGGAAAACAGCGGCCCCAGGCTCACCGCAAGAAGCATATAGACAGCAAACAAAAAAACATAGACACATCCCCAACGTCCCAATATTGGTAGCTACCACGTCGATTATAAGCATATTAGAAAGGCTAAATGTCTGAGGATCCAAAACTGACCTATATACCAGGCGCCATGTTCCTTCGAGAAGGTTTATTGATCTCATAATATACGTATATCTATAATGTTTTGATAGCGGCACTAATATTGAGCAGCAATGAGTACTTATAACTCCATAGGCTTATATAGGTTCATTTTTTTCGTTTCACAAGACAGTCACGTACGCAGAATTCGTCACAGTGGTGGTGGTGCGGTTGGGGGAGGGGGGTGGGAGGGGGGTTAGGTCGAACTCACGGGATTGGCGCCCTCATAAATGGCCCATCCTCCCTATTGGCCAATAAGTTAGAGCCCAAGACCATGCTCTGCTATATTTGCTAAACAGCTGCACAAACTTCTACGACTGCAACACTTAGTTTTGGTTTTAAAAATGTATTGAAATCACCTCGGTCATGTGGGGTTCTGACCCTCCCCACCCGTGCTACACACTGCACAGATAACATATAATCCATGTTACATATCATTTGCAACTAGAGACGATGTGTTGCATTATAAGTATTGCATTATGTAATTGTCGACTGCATGCATTTCGATGAATAGTTTTACGAGGAACCTTATTTCTTCTTCTTTTTGGCTTGATAGGGGGAATCTTTCTCAGCCATGTGGTGTATAGACCAAATTTCAATGCCGGAGTAGGCTGCTTGTTTAATTTTCCCTGCATCATCCTGTGAGCAATCTCTATTTCAGACGGATCTAAAATAGGCTCGTGCAAATCTATCGGCTGCTAATATTTAATACCTATTTGCCTATGCCACATCCCAAACCGCACAGTTGTCGGGAACTGTTCCCACTATCGGTATAGGCACTAATGCAACTATTATTGATCAATCATTCTGAAAAGTAAGCTATAAATAATCTTATTAAACTGTGGTGGCTTTAATTACGCTGTTCTGGGCGTATGAGAGGATTGGCTTCGTTATGATTACGTGCCTGATAAGCCTTGATAACAATGAAGAACGCGGGGGGCACGGTCGTTCAATGTGGTAAAATTAGGTTTTATGTAGAGACCTATACATTCAAGTATAGGCCCCTACCTGTATATACAATCGAAGCTGAGCAATTGTTTCGAATCGAGTAGAAATGTGTACTCGTTAAAGAGTAAACTGTCATGGAACGCTTATGTAGAAATATATTATCGCATCAGTTTAGAGATCGCAACGAGTTCATGGAACGCCGACTAAGCATTAACTTGCTCAACGCTTAAAATTACCCACAGCGGGTTATCCCCGCACTTTATGAACAACTTCAAAACATAGCGGGCCGTTATAAAAGCCCCAGACAATTTAATGTGGCTTGCTAATTTGAAACTGTCGGTGAATTTTAAACAATCTACCGTTAGGCCGAATATCCGCGGCTAACCCCGCGTCAATCCTGTTCCCCAGCGCATGTTTGGCTAGAAACGAATATATGCGCTCCTTCGTTATGTTTTCCTACTCTAGTGCATGCAATGACTTCCATTTGAAGAGGTGCTCAGGTTTCTCCGAGAAGCAAGCCTCAGCTTGTTTTTCTCCTTGGTGACACGAAAAGGTATGAAGACACACTTTAAACGGTTGATTGGACCTGAAATTAATTTTCATTTTCATCCTGAATATTACCTTACTACTGCCAATTAGAAATAATGTGGCATTGTGGCGGTCATACGATACCATATTGTCTTAATTCGCGTGGGTTAATGTCACGTGATTTTAATAACAACAAGGAAGCTCTCTCGATAGCACAGCAAAGCCCACCAGCCTTCCCGTACTTTAGGTACTATCGGGTGTCTGTAGAAGTAGAAACTAAATCTAAGCCCTGTAAAATACTAAGACCTGTAAATATACTACGACATTTAAAATTACGACCTGTTAAAATAAAGACCTGTAGGTGTAAGATATAACCCGTAGAAAAGTTCTCGGTGTGGTACCAGTAAGGGTTTGAGGAGATGTCCTAACGATCGTGAAGTGTATTGCTTGTTCTTCTCCCCAAATATCATTTGGCCGGCGCGTCGCTGTGTGTTTAAAAAATATTAATTATCCGTTAATTGCTAGTGGGGCAGATGGCGCTACTGCCCATTGTCATGCGTGTCGTTGAGAGTCATCTCATTTATTCAGTTGATGAAAACCCTTTATCATTTTAATGAACTATTGAATGTATAAGATTTTATTTTTATCAGGTTGTTAGAATTTAAAACAATATCATAATAATTGCGGCTGTAGCAATTGGAGCGAATCGGTTCAACTCATAATACAAGGGGCGTTAGAACGTGGCCCAGCCTAGCCCGGAGGGAAAAAGCCAGGAGTGAGTTTTCGCATTACTGAGATATTGGGGCGCTCCATCCTGTCGGGTGGGCGCCTACTCGTGAATAACATATCCTTTTGTACAACCATACAAAGCTAAACGCATCTTCCCAAGTCTACAACGTCAGGGTTTGCTGAATATATTCTGTGACTATCAAATAATCTCAGTCGGCAACCAGCTGATAGAGCCCCCCGGAGTTAAGATTCCTACTAAAAAGCTTGTAGACACAGAATGACCGATCGGTAATTCCAATTTCCCGTTGAGAACCTCCAGCTTTTTCCAATGTGCACTCGAGCTAGGCCATTTTTCCTCAATAGCTCTCTCTTAACCCCCCCAGGCCGTAGTTGGGAGCCTGTGGAAAAACCGAGTATCAAACTTTGCGAAATGACAGCAAACCCATACACTCCTTATTGTCGGAGTGTGGAGCGCTTAGGGCTCTCGGTTTAAAGGCGATATACGAATTATCAGGCTATAACACGACCTGAACTCTCCAGACCATCTCCGTCCATGCTGGCTTGACCAGCACCTTAAGACCCGTTCTGTACAAGCCTCAGCTTTATCTTCGTTGGGTTTTCTACTAAAGAAATCCCCGCCACCTTCCTGAGACCCTAACTATAACTTGAACTCGGTAAAGGAATATACCTCTGTTGGCATTGTTGACGGACTATTGAGTTTTATTTATCAAGATAAAACCAAGGGACACTAATCGGTTTTAATTACCAACTTTCCTGATAGCTATTGCCCGATACCGCCTCGACTTGTGTGGTACCAATCCACGTCACCGCGTGCTTACCTGGAGTCGGAACTATCGCCTGTTATTGGTCCTCATCGAACTCCGTTGCCGTGGAGATGGAAGGAAGATGGCGGTCTTATCTTTTTCCCAAGTGAGTCCGGTTTCAAGACGGTCGACAGGCCATGAGACCTCCCGTTGTTTCTTACGAGATGCTGTTGCTCTGAGGTGAGGAAGGACGTGTTTGGACATTTGGAGATCATGTTACGAGCTTCTGGTTATATAAACAGGAATTGTGTATGAGGAGTGCCATGCCCGATAGTCTAGGTGAACGGCAATTCCACGGAACCTACACACCATGCTACTTTTGAAATATGGTTCCCTACACACTGAATTATGAATTCCATCCAGGGGCCGGGCGTCACATCCGTTTTGGAAGGTGGGAGAGGAGCGACTGCGTGGAATTGACTATCGAAGAGGGCGCCACTGGAGCCTACCAAGAAAAAGTCAGCCCATCATATAGACTTCGGAAGTAGCCTTGCGATCATATTCGTAAGCCATCTTGTATGTGCAATTTTTGTCACTTCATGAACGAAATTGCGATGCAAATCAGAAATAGTTCATTCTCCTGCGAACATGTTTCGATAGGCCGTAAGTGATTTCACACTGAATACCAATTGAGAACTCTCACAACTAGAGGCGTATTGCATGAAATCGATTATCAAAGTGGAGTGCCATGACTAGTTTGGCGCTAATCGTCCGCGGAACACTTCATGTATCGCCTGGAAGGACTCTTTCGGAACCCAATAAACCACCTGGTTGGGCCATTTTAGCAGTCGTTACTCATGCCGAAAACTCAAATAGCTGTCACGAACGAGCTTCCCGACCACCATACCCAATACTTAACGGCTAGTTTCTATTGCGAGAGGATAAAAACCAAGAACCAGGGATCCTTGCGTGACACTGACGAAATGCAAGGATTTATCATAGTTCATTGCTATTTTCCAATTGGATGTGACCTTAGATGACCCCCGACCTTACCCCCCAAACGATAATATTGTCTACTCCAATGGCAACCCTTCCCAAGTATGAGCTCTCACATCTTCCGTTTGCACACAGCTATCATCTTTCACATGTTTTTTATACTTTGACCTCGTCGTCCTGAGGTGACTTGACCTCATAAGCCATTAGGGTGTTCTTCTAGAACTGTACTTATAGCATATTTGAACCTAATGAGTGCTTCGTTCTCCGAATCATTCTTCAACAAGAACAACCATTACACCCTCCCAAAACCTACGACTCTGCTGCTGCTTAGCTTCCATTTGCCTCCGGAAAGGATCAATATCAACGCGGGCGCCACTAAATGGTTGGCGCTAGCGTAGGCCCTATCATCTCTCTACGGACGCCAACGCCAATCATAGGCTACCTCTCAGCTCGTTGGGAATAAGATTATTGGTTGTGTCCTAATCGCAGCTGTGCCATTTGCATTATTTGCCCATTGCAATACATCATCAGGGCATCATTAATTCCTGTGAACGAAGTATTACAGCACGTGATCCGGAAACCAACAGAATGCTAAGAACCCCAAATATTACAGAAAGTGTGGATGAGGGTGGGAGCTCTGACGCTGGGGTAGTAGTGGCCCATTGAGCTAACGTTGCATTTTCTTGAGTTTGGTAAAACCCGTGAAAAAATGATATGACTGTAGGTCACGCAACAGACTCGCCGCGAAGAAAATGCGCCCGGTTCAAATATTTTCTTTCTTTCGGGGTAGGAGTCACGCATGACTTAAGACCTACCCATCATGTCCTCTATTGAACTTCAGCTCTTTAATTAACGCTATACCTCTGAACTACATGAGTGTATTTTTGCCTCGTGAAAGGGCACGGTGAAAAGGTCAGAGAGACGCAACATTGCGCCAAGCTGAATGCATTGGTTCTATATTATCTATGCGAGTCGGTACGAATAGTTCAACTCCTTAAAACATATTGCAGTCGGGGGCCTGAAGAGAAACAACCTGTGCATACAGGCTATTTGAACGCTTCATCTGTGTGCTGCGAGGACTGCCTGGAAAGATCACGAGGGTACTTCCCATTTTTCAGCTTTGAACACGCAAAAGGCATCAGGGTTAGTTCCAATACTGGGAATTTTTACAAGTCATTTTCGTATCCTAATTTTTCGACGGCTTGTTAGATGGGGGCTTATATTTATGGAATCTGACTTCATTTCACAAACTCACCGCGTTCTTGAAATATTGGTATCACTGATTTCGTTTACAATTCTCTTAGTTTATAGCAAAATGGACTAATCATATACTATTTTTGAAATAACGAAGAGGTGATCCCTGATGACGGTATACTTTCAAGACTATAACAGTTAGAGTGCTTGGCGCGCAAATCAATGGACCATCCTGCATTTATTAGAGTATATGAAGAGTTGAATTTTTCCAATAATCACCACCCCTGAGTACGTGTAGATTCCTCCATCCGTGAATGGCTGAATGGTCACCATATCACCGAGTACGAGTAGGCCCTAAGCTATTTGACTTTGACGCGAATATTTTTCAATCGTGAGCGGTCGGCATTTCCTTGGAACGCAATGTATAGCTTAAATATTTTGGTATTGGAGCTCTTCGTTTGTCAACGAATCCACTGTGTATGGCAATAGAGAGCGATCCCGGGGGAGTGGCACACGAGGACCTAGCATAAACAGGGCGGAACATGTCGACGACGGTGTGTTCGATGGTATTGGGAATCGAAACTAATAGGATACCGAATGAATCAATCGTCACATCTCGAAAGAACCGTTTGCGAGACGTTGTGCTGTACGTTGAATGTGTCCTTTATTGCGATAAAAGTGGAGATTGATTGAGCATATACGATGACTGGTATGGCATCTCTGGGCGCATGTCTGACTCGTCCCTCAGAATACCCAATTGCAATAGACACGAGAGGAAGGTAAGGCGGGGTCGGGTTAAATTGCGAAGTGTAGCTTGACTCGGAGACCACATGCTCCCTCTTTGCAAAGTAGGCCTATGTTAGTGTTCAACGTGAGTGAGTAATCTTGTGTTCAATTTCCGGCATTGAGTGAGGTAACAATTACCATATAATTTATCTTTGAAGAAGAATTTCAAACGTGTGTTGGGATGGACCCCGTCCTCCTTGAAATTTGATGGGGAGAAAAACCATTGAAAGTCGAACACGAAAACACCGACAACCGACACCACTATACCCCCGGAATTTCTTGTTAGAAAAACACAATGGGTCGTAGGCATACCTTCTGTAGTCATACGTAACTGAGAATTATCTCGGAAAGTCATCATTTTACCTTTCAGTCCCCTGAAATGTTTCCAAGAATGTTTGGGAGGGCGAACACTAATCATGTTAACCCCTTCCCCCCCCATCCTCCCCTCCTAAAAATACTAAATAAAACTCAGGCTACGGCCATGACATTATCAAGGATTTGACAATTTGTAAAAAATGCGTCTTAGATTTCGTCTGAAAGCACCGCGTTCCGCAGCTCCCAGTATGGACGCCCTTCGCAGCTTCGACGTGGCGTTCAGAGTGGATTCACAACCATGATTAGGCTTTTGTTGGGGCTCTTTCATATTCTCCTCTCGGTGTAAATTATCTGAACATGAACCTGTCCTCAAACATGCCTACGCTCTTCCATTGGTTAGCCTGGTCCCGCGTGACAGATCACGAACGACGATTTCTATTCATGGTTGTGTCTCCTCCTCCCTTTCAATTACCTTTCTTGTATGATCCCTCGCAACTGTTGCCTTGTGACGTCTCGATGTTGGGACGGCAATTACGTTGTTTCATCTTATCATTTCCTCGTCAGCTGTGTAGGCTCTCTGCTACTGAAGCCCAATAGACTTGGAGAATTTTTTTTTTCCAGTCTACTTTATTGACTGTCCATGCACTCTTTAAATGACCGGCTGACTGGAATTGGATTAAGGTTCGTGTAATCTACGACATGCGGCCATGTAGTTTCAGCACTATAGGGCAAGAGCACGAGCTACGAGAAGAAGAGAACAGACCACGATGAGACCCCACATATGCGAGACCGCCGTCAGATGAATCATACCCAGTACAACTTCAAGACCATAACCATAACTAAAACATGTGCAGGCGGGTGAACCGCCAACGTTTAAACCCTCGCAGAAGTTATACCTTTGTGACGCTCCCTTAATAAGGAAATTATATCATGCCATTTGACCTTCCGCTGACTTAAATTGTAACCTACCAAGTGTTTTGAGAGGACCAACTGTAGTCCGCATTCTCCAAAGTTTCGTTTCAAATACGACAAAGTCAGAGAAAATTGCATACCTTATGCAAATTTGACTCCCGTGACTTTAAAAATGACCTCCATGTTGTTTAGGATTACAACAGTCACATCCACTAAGTTTCGTTCAAGTACGCCGAAGTTAGGAAATTGCCGAAATACCCACAAATTTGACCTCCGTGACCTGACATTTTTTCAAGACCACTTTTTTGTCCCAACCTAAAACCACCAACCGCATAAAACCTGCAAAATCGAGGCAGCAGACATATAATGCCCACTTCCGACTAATTCCGAGATTTTACTAGGGCGGGCATGTGAACCAAGTTACATGAATCGGACACAGCGTAATTGGCTAACTCCTAAAGTTTTCCCGGCGGGAGACAGCGGCAGCGAAGGCTTTGGCGGCAGCGTACACAGTCCCACTCAAATATCCGCAGGAAAGCACAGTCGTATTATGCCTAACTAATCTCCCAGAACGGAGCAACAATATGCAGATGCTATTTGTTTCATCACTTGTGGAGAACACATTTGCAGTTAGCGCCATGCAAAACGTACCAAAGCAGTTAAACGACAGAAACCTAAAGGTCAACGAGGCCAAGTCAGAAGGATACATCCAAGATATGTGAGAATGAGGAGTGGAAACATTTGGTAAATATCTTGGAGAAACTGACACTGGGTTCTGAGGCATACATTACAAGCATGTTTCAGAGTTTTAACATCGAGTTGTTGGACCCTAGAACATACAGTGGAACGGAAATAGACGTCTTTCGAAGAACCTTATTGAGGAAAATATAATAAGTCGAATGGTCATACGCAATCTCAAACAAGGAACTGTACGAATAACCGAACAGGAAGCATGGAGCGTCAAAAAAGAAGGGACGACTGAAGTGGCTGGGTCCAAGTTTACGTTGGTGATTCCCGTCGTAAATCGGCGTCGTACGGCGGTGTGTGAGATTGTCGCATACGCATAGGTTAAACATTACGTCATACGTCTTAGCTCACATACATCCGCCGTGGAATCTTAAGCTCTTTATTGGTACCACCATGAGACAACCCCTCTTTACCTATAGTTCAAGCCTTCAATCATCACAGTCGAAAGGCGATCATTTTCCTCAGGATGAAGCTGAAATATCGTATTGAAGTTCAAGGACCCAAACACTGACGTGCCGACTATAGCACAGTGAGCTCGTCACTACAGCTGCTGGGACTCTGTTACCCCCTCGTGCTGGTGTTTTTATTGTTGTGTATGCGTGTCCGGGATTGATGTGAAAATCACATATTTACGAGAACGAATTTTGTTTCAGAAGAAGAACACACGGGAAGTTCATGCTATAAAGAACCATAAAAGTGCAACACCCTGCATACTGTCGCTTTTTGAGGAAGATATTCCATAGAATTCATTCGCGTTGATACCACCGTTACGCTTTGGGATATGTGCTTATTTTGCCTATTCAGTTTTGGTTTGCTTTCATTCAGCAAATTGAACCAATATCTATCTTTGCGAGCTAAACAGGACATATTCAGACACTGGCTCCATCTCAGCTCACGATTTTTAGCTGCGGGAGAGCAGCTCTACAAAGTCGTCATGTCTCTCCGTCCGTTCGTTCGTTCGTTCGTTCGTTCGTCCCTTTCTGTAGTCACGTTCATCATAACATCTGAAAACATAAAGTGAGCGATCAGGTTGAACTTGAGTGGGTGATGAAGCTCGCTATGGCTAGCTTAGCTAAAAATTTATGTTAGCAGTGTATTAGTTTCAATTAAATCCAATTAATTACCCCATTCCAACTGTATTTTGAGCTCTCCGTTGCCAGACAAGTTTGTTTACATACTCATCCTTGCTGAGCAGTGTTTACCTTATTATTCAGAAGTCCAGTCTGCAGAATAGTGGACAATAAAACCTATTGGCCAGGGTGGTTGATTTGTCTTTCATCGCATCTCGCCCTAGTTTACATTAGACCCTGCCTCCACAGGATTTGTTTACATACTTGTTCATTCCCCCATTGGTGACCTAGAAATGGGGCTTGCGCCCTCCCCCCACCTAAATGCTGTTTGATGGTAACTTGTGGAGTGGTTCAACTATAACTATGAGTGTCAACAAAGTTAAATATTCATTCTGTGGGAAGTGTGTTTCCACTGTTCACTGCCACAGGCTTTAGGAATGGGCCCCTGAGAGGCAAATATTAGGCTCTGTGGTAGACTGTTCCGAGTCATTCCAGTTTTTATGACAGATGTCATTAGAGGGTCAGTTGAATGTGCACCAACATAAATGTTGAAATGGCGAAAAAATGCAGTGTATTTGCCACGAGAGTTTTGCTGTCCGTAGCTACCAGGCCGTTCCGACTTGCACTTGTTCACCAGCTTACCGGGCCCGCATACGCAACAATGGAATCCCAGCTTTACGATTGTACGATGGGCGCAACGGAAGTCTATGTGTTTATCATTAGTGACTTGGTTTGAGTCATATGGGGGTCTAAATGCTTGTTTTCTTCATCCCTCTCTCCCCTCTGGAAATGTGTTCACGGTGAAACCTCTCAGAAGCAAAATGATGGCGATATCACTTAGCAACGCTCCTCGAAATGTCTCGCTTTGCTCCTGGACGGGAGTCTGCTGCTTCTCAGTGAGGGTCTAGACGTCTAGTGCCCCACCCTACTGGCGTCGTCCTGGAGTCGTAGTCCCCAGAGAAGCTTTTTGCATTTTTGTCCACTAAGAAGCAATACACATCATATAGGCCCTCGCAAGTTCAAGTATATGATAGTTGATCAGGTCTACTGATCCATATTAAAATTGAGATGGTGCCCCACAGAATACCCGTGCTTGCACCCATGACCCCTAGTATTCGCTCCTATCAGACCCCAGTGGCGTGTGTCCATGAACAAAACAGGTACATCCCTATTGATGCGTTGGAACATCAATATTCTCGATAGTTCAAGAATTGAGGGGTTCGGACGCTATCCAACGTCAGACACCGCGGTACACCACTGATTTCCCGCGCGCGAAAGTTTTTCCCCTAGTGTTATGATAGCAGACGCACCTTAAGGTGACGAGTTCGCTGGCAATCTCCCCGGGATTATATTACGGATATCCATGTCCGAACTCGTGGGGTTGATTTCTCTATATTTGGGTGTATTCAACGTTATGCGAGCGTTAAAAACTAATTGCAGTCGGGGTTAATTTTATTGTATGATATCTATAGCAGCGTAAATATTCGTGGAAGCTTTGAATTTTGCCGAAAGAATCGTGGCGCTTAAATTTCTAAAAGTGGAATCCGTAGCTGAAGTAACCCTGACACTAACACCCCGTAAACTCTAGTGATACATGGTTAGTATGGGTGGATTAATTTCGGTATTCCCTTCTGAAATATCACATAACGCCCCAAGTCTGCTTTTTACATTTTTTATTCCGCAAAGTAATTTCCTTCACCTGATTAACTAAACAAAATTTCAACAGGCAGAGAGACTTTATATGACATGAAAAAGCAAAATATTTACATTATCAGCAGGAACTTGGTAAATTAAGGATATACAGTTCCAGCCGAGTTTTTCGAAGACGTCAAGACTCGGGAGTCGATCTGGCTCCAGTGCTATCGAGAGCCTATAACTGAGACCAAGCCGATAGTCAAGATTAGGCACACGCTAACGTTTAGAGAGTAAACCTAACGACTTTTGGTCATGTGAGTTTGGCTTCCTAATCGTATAAAGGTAGGATTCCATCAGTGCGGATGCGGCGTGCGGCATGACTCCATAAAGCTTGGGATTCCATAATGCGTATGCGTGTCCTGGCTGGATGTGAAAATCACCTATTTACTAAAAACGAGAACGTTTTGTTTCATAAGAGAAAGCACTGTAAGATTATGCGAAGAGACTATCAAAATGCAGCAGCCCATGCATATTGTCGTTGCTTGGCTTTTTAAGGGAGAATTTCCATAGAACTCCACGATGGAGTTACAGACTAACTATCGCAAACGATCATCATCAGTGAATGGACTTAACTAAAAACATGTTATTGTTAATACCGACGTCTTCAAGTGGTCATTTTGGCCCAGAACAATTCCAGATTGGAATGCTTCCAGTTCTACTATGCAGGAATTAAGTAGTCCTGTGGTGTTTTCTGGTGATGTGTAAATTCTTCATCAGCTTCAACTCCGACTCTTCTATAAGCTTGTGCCTGTTGTGTGCTGTCCCCTCCGCAGTGATACCACTAGTTGGTGTTTTGCATAGTAAACCAACAAGACCAGACAATTGATTCGCATTGGGTGGTACGCATCCGTAATATACGGATTGGTACATGTGCTTATTTTCGCCTATTCAGTGTTGGTTTGCCTTCATTTATATATATATTTTTTTTGTGCGCTGTGGAACCAATATCTATTATCTTTGCAAACTAATTAGGACATTCGTACACGCCCCCGCAATCATTCACGTAATTGGGCGATTCTTCACATGCTACTGGAAACCCTCATCTGCGTTTAAGAGGCCACTGACATGGGCACCACCGAATCGGCAATTTAACGTACGAACGCGAAACTGAGTTGGGGGCCAGTGTCTGAATATGTCTTTATTTTAGTCTTGCAAAGATAGAAATAGTTTCCACAGAGGCAAAACAAAATATCAAAAAAGGAACGAAAGCAAATAAACACTGAAAGGCAAAAAAGGCACTATTCCAATGCGTATGCGGATGCGTAATCAACTGCAATAATTTCTAAATGGAATATCTCCTTAAAGCAAAGCAACAACCATAGCATAGCTGCTGCACCTTTTATGGTATTTTCGCATGACTTTCATTGTTTTCCCTCTCTTCTGAAACAAACGTTCGTTTTCGTAAATCTGTTGATTTTTTACATCAGCCCGGATACGCATCTAGGGAAATCTCATCTTTAATTCCTCTGTCGTGTTTTATGTCCACATAAACAAGACAAGGCCGACGGGTCGACGACTTTGCGTAAGTCCTAAATAACCAATTTTACGGGGTGTTCATTCAATCGAGCTGAAGAGCAGGTGGCAGTATAGAGTTCTGATCAACTCAATTACCCCGGCTTTTTTTTGAAACTCTAGATTTACCTTCCCTGATTAGTCTCCATGTAGAACTATGCCCGATCATTAGGCAGCGCGAGTGATCGTTAGGAATGGGGTCCCGGAGGAAATTAAAATTCCCAGCTTCTCCCGTGGTCGAGGTGTCATTTATTCAAGACTGATTTCTATAGGTTCGTTTGGCGCCAGATGCGCGGGAATTCTATACGTAACGATTTTCCAAATGACTCCGGTACAATGGACGATATAGATATGGGTTGTTACTCTACTAGGCACTTTATTAGTTACTATCGGCGTTATATTACAAGTGGACCGGTAACAATTAAGTTAATAATATGTGGTCTTGTTAATAATCACATGAGACTTTCGGTGGAACAGAATGAACGTCCATACGGTCATAACGTTAGTTTACTTGCAGACATCTCGTGGGTTAGATAGTAGGCCTACGAAACATTGACACCTCGATAGCTTATACGATAGTTGTACGGTACGATAGTAATTACGAGTTACCAAGAGACCAAGTCCCCGATATATTGAATTGAATCATTCTTTAGATCAGACACTGCATAGGGAATAGGCCTAAGGCTGACACGTGTTAAGCGATTTAATCCATATTCAGATATTCAGAAAGTATGAGGTCAGTGATCTCAGTATATAAATCGACAATTCACTCACCTCCACCCTTCCGGTGACGTTGAAATGGCTGACTTCGACTGCAGGGATAGTGATGTTAGCGTGATAGGCACCCAGACTACTCACAATGGACCATTTAATTCCTGAAGGAGAAGTAGTTGGTTGTTAATTTGAAACAGAACGATGCACTATACAGGCATATAGAGATGGAACTATGCGGACCATATAGTAAGATTAAGATCATGTAAATTGACCTGACTTATTTTGTACTTTTTATGGCACACCAGGGCTCCGTCGGAATTTAGCTGATTCTAGTCTTGCCCAACAAGCGGACTGACGCTGCTATGGCGAAATCCTGGTGACGTCACGGAGGCACCGCTCAATCTTCTGTAATACAAAGTCAAGGTACAACATGTACTTTGAGAACAATGTTGTAACGAATTGAACTGTAATGGGAAATATGAATGAAAACCGATAAAATGTTACAAAATATTAAATAATCATTCCATTTTTCTAGGGTATATACCAGTTTCCGTCTTTCGGTTATGAGGCATAACATAGCAACGTCAACGTTGGGACTACCAAAGGCAAGAGAATCCAACCTATTCAAGGCACGGCAAGGGCGTGGATCATACACATTTTTCGGCGGTGATGAATCCATCACAGGTACACGGAATAAGACTGGCCATGCCGGTGGAGTGGGGGTAATCACACGCTGAGCGCCAAGGAGAAGGCGACAGGTACCGTAGTCGTAGGTTCTGACCCGACCGGGATTCGAATCCCGATTTCCCAGGTGGTGAGCCGACGCCGAACCAACTGTTGCTGACCACTATTTTTGGACAGTATAACATCTATAATTCAGTCGTATATCGCTGTACCGTATATAACGGCGTGGAGGCGGCTGATTCGACAATTCGCCAAATAATTAAGAATTCTAGACACAATTTTTTTTTCTTGCTCAACCCCCCAGACGCGATTTTGGAAGGATTTTACCCGTTAGATTCGAAGTGGATATCCTCCGGTTGGCTCGGTTTCGACTCTGGTCCGGTATTCGACCGCAGTAGGTGTATACCGCATGCAGGTGTATACCGGCACGTGACTACATCAATAAGCCTATACGCTCGTATCGGTTGACCCTCCAATTTCAGTTTCGCCCGCTCTCCGTGAACACAGAATAACAAAAATACCAACATCGTATATCTCGTGAATTTGTGACCCTTTTGTTCGATATGAACAAGGTTGCAATGGCACACCTTCGCGAAATTGTTTGCCTACATTTTGGCAGATACTTCTGATACTGGTATTATGAGCGCTATTACGTCACTCAACAGTCAAAGGTCATCGCAAAGCTACTCGCGGGTCAGACTCCGAGGTTTGTTTTGCTTTTGCTCTGATCACACTGGTATACTGACACATGCCCAACCTGATATTCCCCTGGGTCCGCCGCAAGACAAAATTCGTGATTTTATAGTGTGTTCGGTGTTGAAGATGTCAGTGTTTTTAGGAAGAGAGCCGACGTTTTACTTTATGTTTAGACTTCTATAACGCTAACCATAGGGTACTCGACGTCTGGAATGGTACCTCGTGGTATACGTGTTACACTGTGGTTTGGTATAATTGCCCTAAAAGCATTGAGATTTTGGTGTTGTACGAACGCTCGAGAAAAGTCTGGTCCTTCGCTGCGGCCTGCAATGTCTTCGAAGTCGGGAAACAAAATCTAACCAAATCTACCATCTTCGTTGCTTGGTATAGCCTATCTGAGAGAAAGAAGGAAGGCGCGACATCGTGGGGCCCCGCATTGAATTCCAGAAAACATAGTGTACATATTATCGGCGGTTGTCCGAATGACATGGTAACACCGGGCTGCCGGGAGTAACTAAAATCATACAGGTACAAAGTCTTCTTTGGTTGTCGTCGTGAAGGTCATCAGCCAATCTGTTGCCTGTCAAACTCACAACGATATGTGCTCATTTCATGCTGTTGCAATATGACAATCGTTAATGATTGCCACTCTCACTCATGGCGAAGATCCCTAAAGGGCTGACAAAATCCAGCGCACACGGTGATCGCAAGCATGCAATTAATGGCATGGATCCTCAGACATGGCAATGAATAAAATTGAAAGACAAAGGACAATTCTTCTCATTTTAATGGGTCTGTTAATTGAACATAGGACAGTCTTCTCAGCAACCTCCGATTCGTTATTTCATGCCCTAGGTTATTTCAGCAGTTTGGTCTATCCAATCGCGCTCAGTGATTGAGATGATAATAGACAGTCTTACAATAAGGGGACCAGAATGGACTGGTGCGCCAACACTTTATCTCGCGATTCGAGGGACCTACGGTGATCTGTGAATCACCCAATGTTGCTCAGGGACTAGATTGTGTAGATGTGGTCAACGCATCAGTTCCATTATTATAATTCGACCAAATAGGAAGAATCGCATAGAAATGATGTACACTTTGAATCTGATGATGACCTCAAAATTACCTTTGACTTTCGCTGAGTGAACACAATGCAAAGTGACTCATGTGAACTCAAAACTATGTCGAAAATGGCGGAGCCTGCTTTCAAACACATTTTTCATGGAGAACCAGTGCCAAAGGTCCGGTTCAGAAAAGTACATGATGAAACTGTATCGCGCGAGCGCCTCTTAAAGTTTGTGGTGCGGTGGCGCGGCTACGGGCACAAAACTCGAATATCTCAGACCACTACTCGCGTCGCGGAGGATAATAAAACGTAGCCAAAATTAGAGCCAGGCCGAGTCCGGATCGAAGCATCTGTCTGTCGTCTCGACCGGTGTAAAAATTGACCGCGGGCAATTTACATGATTTAACGGAGTAGGTGTGGGCTGTGGCGCCGTCCGTTCCACGCACATAAAATGTTCAATTGCGTCTATGTTCAAGGATCGGCGCCAGCGTACAAATATGCACAACTCACGAAAGTGCTAGAATTCCATTTCCACTTCCAATTCCTGTGAGCGGTCCGAACACAAGCCAGAATTGACGTGGGCTGGTATATTTTTGATTACAAATCGGGTTATAATATGCCGGTTTAGATACCCCAACATCACCAGTAAGAGGTTTCCTCTTCCAGAAAAAAAAAAAAATGTAATAAAGGGAATTACTGAATACTACGCGCAAGGAAATTACCGCCGTGTTTTCCTTAAACTTGATTTCGCGCAATGCACTTAGGGTAGTAAAATCCGCTCCCCTGAGTCAAACTAAGGCCGTCTCGAGGCCTTATGGCTCATATAATCGGCAACTATGTCGGCGTCAGCGAGCTTGGATCGGTTTGCCTTTTCAGGGTGTCTTCTAAGGCTTCCGATGCGCCAACAGTTGTGTCGGGCATACATATGTACTGACGCCTGGGTGCAGTGGCGGAAATTCTTCATACCGAGCAAGTGAGCAGGTCTAAGGATATCACCCCTGTGTGCGTATTGGAGTAATGCTCAGGTCCAGCAAATATTAGAGGGAATTGAGCAATGAAAATACCGACGTTTGAAAAATCGTAAATTAGATTACAGACCGTTCCAGATCCATAAGGAGACTACTGGGGGTATATTATTTTAACAGTGGGTTTGCTCGGGCTAGTCAATTCGCTTTCTCACAGGTTCGTGAAGGGTGTATATGGATTAACAGGTTGATGTCGAAGGAATGAAGTGAACTGATGCGGGGCACCCTCGAGGGAAATGCTACTTTTCCCTGACCCTCGTAGTGCAGCCTTGCCTACGGCGATGGCTATATCAGTGGTCGTGTCGCTACGGCACGTGATACTGGCATTATGAAAAACCTTTGTTTGGCGGGTTCGTAGCAAAAGTGTGCGTCGCCAGTGTAAAAGTTCCACCAGGGGCTTCTGGGCCCGGAGCCCAATGCGACCGAAACTGATCGAAACTTCGTAACTTCGTGTGTCAACCTGTGATATCTCGATAGAAACAGATAAAGAAGTTTCGGAACACTAACGGACTGGCTCGCTCACACAGAAGAACTGTTGTAGGCGGCAACTAGGGCAACTCCACAAAGGTGAGTAACTTTCACATTATTCCATATCAATTTCTCTATTGGCCTACCTCAGTGAAAAATACATAGAAAACTGAGTAAAATCCACATATGAATAGTGTGTGGTAACAGGTACATTATTTACAAAATTAATTTCTCAAGGTTATCGTTCGATGTCACTTTAGCCTGGTGATGTTTCCTGTGAGGGTGGGGGGGAAGTGTATTTCTGCGAACTGGGAAATGGTCTATCGAAAACGAAACATTGTATCCTGCGCGCTAAACAATATAGATAGCAGACTATAATTCTGCGGGCCCTCGCTGTCACTTGTTTATTGGCCAATGGGTGTCTTGTTACACCGCCGGTTGTGGCGTAGAATTCTCACAATAGTCACACAATCCTATGAAAACCTAGATAACTCACGTAACCCAGGGTATGCTGGTAAAGAGACGATATATTCTTGTATCAACGGGCGGAGAAGCGACGATGGCATGTACAGGAAACAGTCACGACGAATATCGCGTCAGCGCAATCCGATATTCTACGATATAATTAGGTATAATACCACTGGGGTATGTCAATGCAATAACAATTTCGACATAATGGCACGGTTTTTCGTCGGAATGCCCCCCCCGATAGAAGATAGAAAAATCAGCACCTTCCACTTTTCGCCGGGGTGATGCGACCCAACAATGCTCTTTAACATGCATAAACTGTACTGCGGTAGGCTTGGACGGGTTAGCTCATATTCCCTAGCGGCTAAAATACGACTAAAAATGCATGAAAAATGATAATTTCAATTTTTAATTTCAATAGACCAATATGATTCCGGCAATTATAAGGCACGCCCTTTTCTCCAAAACAGCAGTCACTCAGTGTTACTCTGTCAATTCTAGCGTCCGATTATGGAAGGGTAATAGCTCCACACTCTTAAAACCTCTGGGGTCAGGGTGAATCAAGCCAAATGCCAGTGTTAAATTGTAACCGGGCTGGTCACAATTCTGAGACGGTACGGAGTAGGAGAATTACGGCAATCCTTTGAAGAGTGAGACTATATTCAGTCGTTTTCCATCGCCAAATAGCTTGCAAATTGCAAATCGTTTCAAATTCCCAATTTCTGGAAAAAAACCCTTGGTTTTATATTTTTGGTACCTTGTTCCAAAATGTGTAACCATTCAGTTTCTTCCAATTTCTAAATATAGTGAATCAGAATGGATTTTCAAGAATTCCAAAATTACCCGAAAATCTGGTCCCCCTGGAATCCACACTTTTGGTAAGTTTCGGCTGATTGCATTGAAAAAGTTGTTAATCCGTGGTTTCTTACCTAGTTACAAAATTTGGAATAAAATACTATTGGAATCAGCAAATATCTTGAAGAATAGTGAAAACATAGTGAAAATGAAAAAAAAAATGCTCTAAAATATGTCTGTGCCCCCTAAATTCCACATGTCAATAATTTTGCCTAATTCCGCGAGAATTTGTGTGTTTTGTAACTATTTGCGCCTGTGTAAAAATAAATTGCCGATCGGCTACTCCAAAATCGAGATAGTCGCGAACAACCATACAAAATCTGACGGAAACGCAAACACACACATACACGCACACACACACACACGCAACACACACACGCACACTGACACACCCACACACGCATACACTAACACAGTAGTCTATGTTCCGACACCACGCGGCCTCACCTCGCGTGTTTTTCATATGGTGTTGGGAAGGCCCAAACGTTCCACAATTTATGCTAGTATTTTCATCAAGTTCACGAAACGATACCAGTAACTAATTCATTGTTGAGTTACTCTGACCAGCTGCCTGCTATTACAAAAAAATAAAAGATGGTTAGAGCTAGACAGTCGTCAATCAGAATAGAGTATTTGCAATGATGGATAGCTGCAGGGGGTTGTAGAAGTCAGTTAATCGGTGTGGATTTTACCGGGTTCCTCTATCAGTCTATAAAGTCGCTCGTGTCTCAGTCACTTTCCTCCCCATATTTTACTGCGAGTAATGGAACGTTAGATTCCAAGCTGAAGCTAATTTGCACAACTACATACCTACCAGTAAGTCGAAGCGTTACGTCTACAAAAGACAGCAAAGTAATACTAACGTTGGAAATAGTTACCGGCGAGCCTAATTAATTTCACCATCTTATATATACAGGTGTGTAAACATCGCCAGAGATTTTGCAAAACACATATCCGATTTCTGAATAAATATTGAAAATTACGACTGGGAATAACCTGTCGCTAACGTCCCGTAAACCCTGATAATGTGTGCATATGATATACCTACAGGTTGAATAAATTTGTTTTGTTCGTTTTTATTTCAGCTTTAAAAAATGTTTGTTTATGGAATCTTCTTTATATTGAGAGGTAAATTACACCGCGTCTGATTACTTCACTTTTATCTGATGGAACTAAATGGAAATTGACCAAAAAAAAAAAAAATGCATTTCATGAAACTGAGCACCAACGGTGCAGTATCTCCCATAAATGCGTTCAAGGTGTGACAATTCTCGAATAGGATTCGATGCACATGTACCTGTTAGTTTGTAATAACCGAGTGGTTGGCACAGTGGGTAGAGTGTCGGCCTCCGCCCCGGAGACCGGGGTTCGATATCCGTCGGGTCAAACTGAAGACTTTAAAAATGGTAATTGTTGCCCTCGTCGCTGGACGCTCAGCACAGAAGCAGGGACTGGGTAGGCAATTTGCAAGTTGCCGTCTGCGTGTGATTACCCCCACCCCCACATTAAGGTACCGCCAAAGAGGCATTGCCTCATTCCTTGTACCTGGTGAGGGTTTCGCAGCTGACAATAGGTGCAGTATCCAGGTCTGCATCCCTTGCTGGGCCTTGAATAGGTTTCGAAATCCCTCTGCTCGGCAAGTACACCATAAAGAAAACTCCTCTATAGGCTACGCTGCGCCATGTTAGGCCTATACGTTTGATGTTCATCATAGTTACATCAGCTAACCAGCACGCTCGCACTAATATGAGAGAAGAAAAAAGTCAAGGAATATATTTTGAAACAAAGCGCATAAAAATCAACGAGTGGATCTTCTTACCCATTTAGCCCAAATCACCAATTGGTGTATGATATTGTTTAGTTTTTTTCTCCGTTGGCAATTCGCGATCCACCGGGATACTGCAATACATTGTGAGTGGATGTAAGCCGGTTTTATCGTCCAAATCCCCATCCAATTTGTTTTGGCGGCCTTATTAAATTACTCGGCCCTTCCTGCAAGAATCGGTATAACCAGTGACCAGCCCAAACGAACCCGCGCGCGGTAATATCTCGAGCAGTCCTTTTGAGGACCGCCACGATTACACAACACAAAAGAAGCCCATTAAACACAGTGGCCCGAAACAAGGTGGAGGTTGTATTGGGCGAGTTTAAGTAAATCCAAGAAAGCAATCAACGGTCGCTTGAACGAGCCTTTGGGGCTGTTGGCAGCGGTCAGGGGTGAGGCGAAGTCAACGGATTTGGAAGCTCAAGAAGATGGAATTCATACTCTATGACGTTGTCACAGATTTTATGAATGCAATATAGTTCATAATTTTCATGAGTTGGGCGATGGGACATTCTAATCAACGAGCGCAGCCGCTCAAGCGCCTAACTGAATAGTGCAAGTTCAACCTTTTAACGAATGATAAATGAGATACTGCACAAAACTATGAACACCGACCGCCATGCCATGCAGATATGGAGACTTCTCGACGTTATGTATATATGTTTGTGTAGCCGCACTTGCCATGCGAGAGGTGACCTTGAGAGAGTGAGAGTGAGAGAGTTTGCTCTACCAGTATACATCGTAGGATGCGTATGCTCATGGACATGATGGATAATGCATGTTGATGTTGATAATAAGCACGCGAGATCTGCGAGTACACGAACCGTCGGATGTGGTCATGTCTTACCGTATAACCTTTTACACGGGAAAGAACTTCATCAGAATAGTGTGGCACTCTATCACACGAAGCGCTAATAGTATTGTGTATAACATCGCGTGAATCCGTAATACGATGATGGATGTTTTCATACAATCATACAACATCTTTTTCAAGTTTGCTACCTTTTAACAAAACCCGTTCGATGATCGCCGACACGTTTTTTTTATCATAAAAAAATGATAAGTAAACTGATGAATAACCGAATTCATATAAGAATGTATCGACGTGATGAAGATTGACGTCATTCTTGCACAAGTGGGTCTTTCAATATTATCAGCAAAATTACACACTGAGGTTGAGTATCTGATTGTGAAATATCGTGCGGAGGCGCAGGAGGTGAGGTTTGGACAGATCGTAACCATCCCTTAAACAGTTCTCCGTTTTCATCATATATGAACGATACCTCAATTTTTTCTCTTAAAGCGGCAATGTGGTCCGAGGGCGACGGGAGACAGAGTGACGGCGACGCTCGCTCGAATGACGTTCACGATGCAGATCGTCCTAGCGCATCCGATTTTGTTTGTCCTTCCATTGTCAGCGTCACGGTGATATGTCATTTCAAAATTACGTACCAGTTAAGTTCAGTATACCGTGAAACGGATTTTTAGTTGTGGCGTCATGAAATTATTATTATTTACTATTATTCCCCAGTTGTGCGATATCGACATTTGCTTAAATTGTGAATAACTGCCTTTACGAAAGGTATTTGTTCATAGAGCCTACCCGAGAAGAATTCTTTCGCCTTTCTGCTCAATGGTTCTGAATCATCTCATTTCATTTCTCGTTTCTGCAGTGCATGGCTATGAAGACTCGAATTCTTTTGTGCGACAAAAGCCTAACTAGCACTCCCATACATTGATGTGACAATGTTACACCGAAAGCCAGACCGGAGCATGCAAGGCGAGGATTTTGATTAAATTAACTGTAATAGTTGGTTATGTCACTCGTTGTAAAACTGACCGGGCAATCTGCTGGACGGACTGTAGACACGGACGCGATAGTACACGGGACATAAACTCCTGTTCCGCGCTGAAGAACTGCGCCAGCCTACTTGCGTAGGCGGCAGAATCTTCGGTAACCACGACAATAGGATACCAAACCCCGTCAACGCACCCTCACCTCCAAATTTGCGGATATGTAAGCAACGCAAACATGACCGACGTTCACTCAGTCCTCTCAGATCATATACATAGTGGAAAACTCATTCTGTTCTTATAATACAGTTCTTGCTTTGAGGCAGTACAACCTCGCAGTTCTTCCCAACAGTCCAAACGACCGCTAATAAAGGGAATGACTAACGGACACATGGCAAGGCATCACTCCGATGTTCCCCCGGAACATCATTTCGTGTAAAGGCACTCAGATGGCGAAAGCTGCGCTCTGGAGCCGTCCTGGTTGGTTATGGGTCCATATAACCACCAAATGTCTAGTTAGATGGTATCAGTTTTCTACCAGTATGCTCCCAATCCATCAGATGTACTATACAGATGATCAGACTGACATCAAATAACTCCAAATAAGTGACGGTCTCTACATCGCGAGACTGCAATGTGGACAAGTTGAGGTCACCTTACCTACATGTGAAGCGAATGATTGACTAGGGTTTATGGAAATTTAGATGTAATCAGGTGTGTAGAGCTGTGGCGTATCTTTTTGGTATGATGGCGTGGGTAAAATTCAAGTCCTACAACACCCTAAAGCTTACCCCCCCCCCCCCCCCCCCCCCCCCCCCCACATTGACTAAGGGCCTATTTGATATTTCAAGGTACCGTGGTTTTCTAGAGGTCATTTAGCTTCTGGACATTGATTCTAGCTGATTCTAGGCTTATAGCGTGGTTCCACACTCGAAATGTGGGTACAATACCACTGGGCAATTTGTCCTTGCCCAGCCTGGGTGAACATTTACACAATTGGGTGAAATTTGTCCAGGCTTCCGATAATCTACACAGACCCGTTGTCTTCCATATTTCCTCACGTTTTCATATGATCGCGTGTTTACAAGGATTTGGGCGAACCATACTTTCCTCTTTTACAAGGACAGCACTCCATACGCGGTCTACTGCGAAAGATCATTCACCTCTGTCCGGTATTACACTCTTCACCCCTCCCTTTGCATACCTTCTGCAGTCTGACTACCGTACTATCCCATATAATAAGTTTATGTGAGTACGAATATAAAACTAGGCTACTCACAGTAGATTTTCAGCGCCTTTGCAATATTTAATGCATAAAATTGTATAGCACATGTTGGTCCACTTTTCATCCTATTGTACTAAATCGGTTTTGTCATAAGCAAGACTGATAAGAGCATCGTTACGGTATATGGCGCCGAATCTTACATGTTCATATTGCCCCCTTTTGAACGCACCGTTCTGCCCCGTTTCTTCTCCACGTTGTGGTCACGGTTTTGGAGAACCTTTCGTGACCGGGTACTGGGTCCCACGTATCAGTCAGTCGGGTGACATTGAAGATTATGCAGACGAGAGTCAGGCTGTGCCACCGCCGCATCACGCCAAGCCCCTCGCTGTCGTCGCCCCCGGTGGCAACTTTGCGCCTCAATTAGCTCGCTGCAGTCACGCGGTGACCACGTTCCAGTACGTTTTGGAGAACGGCCGCGAATTTTTGAATATGTCGAATGAATTTCCAGAATCGTTCTTCTACGCTCGACACGATGCACGTTCTCATACGTTCCATGAAGGTTGAATTGTAGCCCTAATTTCTACACACACGCAGAGCCACGGCATTATGACCGTACATCGTACCAACACGGTATTTGAGATTTGTTGTATAAAGTTAGGCTATCGGGATGTTTACATGCGATGTAGATTGTATACTGCAACTAGGTAATAGTGACTCTTCATTTCATGGTAGCAGAGCTTATCCCGTTGTTGCCCTGAACCTCTGCTCACGTTTATCACGTGATGTAACTTGTAAAACGAAGACCGAAAACTCTTCATCTCAATACGACGTTATAGCTTGAATTTGCTTTAATCATCGTTGTCTCCTCCAACCTAGTTCACTCGCCTCATACTCATACCCGGGTATAACATCTTCTAAAGACATATTACAATCCTGTCATTAACGGATATACGGTAACAACATACGCACGGATGTAGGACATTAACTGTAACTCTTAACACA
This sequence comes from Sclerodactyla briareus, assembly GCA_026419785.1. Lineage (NCBI taxonomy): Eukaryota > Metazoa > Echinodermata > Holothuroidea > Dendrochirotida > Sclerodactylidae > Sclerodactyla > Sclerodactyla briareus. Next base: position 187,754 of record JAODTK010002344.1, on the reverse strand, counting down.
ATATCTTCCTGTCATGTGGAATGCGTTTGGCTATCCTCCAATACTACTGTATCTAACAATAAAAACCGAAAACTCATTTACGCTGTAATGCACGCGTCGAAGCTCGAACGTTTGCCTGTGTGTTCCGTGTTCGCCCAGCAACACAATGCTTTGAGCTTGTGAACAGGTGAATGATATTTGAAGTATGCCATGAAAAAACATTGCCAAGATCGCATACTACACCTTGCAAGAAACAGGAAATGCTTAATCAGCTCCTGCGAAGAAACAACTTTAGATATGTATTGTTTGCCATAGATAATTACTTGAAGGATGCTAGTTATTGCTAGAAATATAAAACTAGACTTATATCAATGTGGAATGTGCTGTACACATTGTTTTTTCTTTTGCTGAGGAATATCTGCATCTCGACATGCTGAACGATGAACTGGTGACGGTTATTCGAGAGTAGGCATTGGGATGACCCTGCCCATCAAAAAAATCGGTGCCTTCTACGGTATTTCATGTGTGCGTTCGAAAAGTTTCACAGACTGAAAAAGGCGATGGGTAGAAAACAGCACCAACACATGTCACTCGAGTACCTAAATATATAATATTTAACACCAGATCTATAAATATTTGAGATGTTAATTAAGAAGACGACGGATACACAGAATTCAGGTAACTACGCTGATAACGAGTTATCGTACATGGTAATTTGAGGAATTAATAACGCGTGTTGTGAGAAACCCTGTGTGCGACGACGTTTCGGAAATTAGCCAGTGACGACAGGGCGATTCAAAAAAATTTATTATTCTCACACCAAGGTAATGACGAGAATGTACAAACTACATTTGGGAAATGCACTGCTCTGAGGTAATCGCACATATCGATGTACGAATTTTCCGCTTTCAAATTAAATATGCACCCAATGTGGAACTCGGACACATGTTGGAACAGGTTGCACTGTTACACATCTCTGTGTAGGTGTTAACCACATCCCGTACCTTTGGGTGGTGGAATATTGTTATGGACATTACTCTCAACTGTTCATTTATATCCCCAAACCTTTTTGCAACGCGTGCTTACGTCACTTCATTGTCACGAATCCAAATTTGTTCACATAGGGGACCCCTGTGCAAGACTTTGCAATGTGTCAGTTCCAATGTAAATCCATTATTTTTAGATCAAAATAAATCTAAAGACTTCTATTTCTGGATTCTAGCTTCCACCAATTCGTAGCTAGTGCCACCGTCAAAGGGCACCGATATCACGTTACGTACCCTCACGGTTTGTGTAGGACAAGCCCACAAATATGCTGAAACAAAAAATCCTGAGGGAGATAACACCTTGAAAATATTTCTGAAACACACGGGTGTCATTTCTTATTGCAATAAGCAAGTCGGATTATATTGCTAATCATATCTACGCCCCTCTATCGATAAGTTAGATTGGTCCATTAACAAAAGGACGAAAAGAATACTAACTTTATCGCTCCGCTGTCTAGCGTGACATTCCCTTAAACTCAGGGCCTCTGCGGTACAACGGGGTTATTCAGGCTTGAGGGCACTGTGTCGTTGTGCTGTGGAATTTATTCGAGATCATAGGAATTTAACGATGTCTCCGAAAATATCCTCTGTTTTGATAGGCCCACTGTTCGTAAGTAAGTAGAAGAGGTAAGCACACCTCGTAACCCCCCATCAACGTTCGGCGTTGTTCTGGTCGTTAGCGTCCGTTACGTCCCCTGGACCGTGTACTTGTAACACCTACACGATCGTTACCATAGGTTTTTCCAGTATTGGTTGAACACATGAGTTGATTTTAAGGGCCAGTCTTATTCCTAATCCCAACAAAGGGTAGGTCTATATAGGAATTGATCTTATGGAATACAACAACTAATCATAAGAGTGTTCAGGATCGGCGGGTGTTGTAATAGCATGCATGAGTGTGGCATGGATAAAGGGGTTTGGGTCACTTTCCCCACATCAGGAAGAAAGATGCTGAAGGGTACGATCTTGTAAATGTGTTCGTTCCTTTTAGTATATAATTTTTGATGCGTATTGTACGTTACAAATCGAATCACAATAAAGACCAGTTGCGTTGTTAAAGTACCTCCTCTGTATATTTTTGGGACGGTCCAATTATTTATAGGGGAGTAACGGGCACAACACACTGCTTATAGTTGTTTCATTGTTATATGCTTAAAGTCCAGGATGGCTACTACTTCTGCATAAAAACGTACACTTCCAAAAGATAAGAGGACCCCCTGTCCTAAAAGTTCCATTTAGCCTTTATAAATGTCCTTTTTCACAGCCACAAGCTACCCCTACTGCAGTAAATCTATTTGTTTTGACTTATATAAACTACAATTCAGAAGAAATCTGTTGAAATGATAGTCGTCATCAAGTCAAAATTCGTAATTTCTCGGAATAGTTCCCTGTCGAAACGAATACATTTGCTGCGGCCGGCCGGCCTTTTATTAATTCCCGGACTGATTTTCCCTCCAAAATAGAATGAATTCAGTGCTGTATTTTGACTAAGTTTTCTTCTTGTAAATGAGGTAATCGATGATTGCATTCATTGTCAATTCATTGATGGCTTACTTCATCGGCAATTTCGCTGAATTGAACATTACCTGGGTGAAAGACTGTCCCGACTAACGTCTATGGGAATGAAGGGTCTTGAAGTACACCACACTGCACACTGCCTAATGGTATTGATATCCATTCCTTTTAGCGCCACAGTGAGCAGAGATGGGAGTACAAAATATCTGTAATTCTAAATCAATAATTTCCTTTGCATTCGGATACTCTTAGAATCTCAAGTATTACATTGCCTGTCCAAAGGCTTCCCACAAATCTCCAAAAAACGCAAGTTTGCATGTCGAAATGAAAAGTCATCCCAATAATATGTAACTAGAATGATATGGTAAATTAAGTACATGTATCGATACTCCAGTGGCTTCATGCGGCATCGCCGCGGAATGGAATTCCATTCGAACTTACCCCTATCAAAGTGATTACTGTCCATATATGAGCTGCTAAAATTTTCGCACTTTCCACTACATTTTATAGTGTTATTCCCATCTGAAAAAAAATCAACCTTCTCTGTAAAATTGTGATTGTCACATTCGTGCCGCAACCCTCGTTCGTCAATAATAGTAATCCGAGCTTACACTGATCGCTATGTAACTGTTTGGTATAGTATACGCTCATCGTATTTATTGTTAAAATTATAATTTCGATTCTTCATGCCCTGAAACTTTCCTCTGGTGTCAAGGACTACTGCGCTATGTTCACATTTTAGAAGACATAGATATTTATAAACAATTTTTCGAACCTGACTTTGCTATTTCATAACATTTTTTTGACATGAAGCGGTTTCAGCGGACGGCCTCTCATATATCACGCACAGGATTTCCTTAATGGCCTCCAAATCATTCTCCCGTATTTCGAGTCGTTGTGCCCTAATTTGCTGACGATTTATGAGCCTCACGAGCTTACGCGCCAATCACGTAAAACGCCGGAGCCTAACCCTCCGGGACGTGTTAATGAATTACTGCGGATCATTAGCCTAAAATGCCATTAGCGCTCGAGGCAGGTGTCCTTTAGTAGTGTAGGGTTGTGGCTAGCCGGGGACCGAGGTTGTCGAATGGATCGTTTCAGATTTTCATCAGATTCGCCTTATTTGATTGCTCTTAATATAATATGGGGTTAAAGCTCAGCTGCTATGACATCTGTGGATTCGGGGCTATACAGTGAATCATCGCCGTCATCGCGGCTTTCAGATTTACGAAGGTCGGCTGAATTTGGCAGATATTTTGGTCAATTAGCCAGCACAGTCTCCAGTGACCATTTTAAAAATATTTTATCGCCTACAGTTATCACTTAGTGGCGTCGTAGTCCGTATCCTATGTTTTAGCATTGGGCAATTGGGAGTTGTCAGAGCGTGTCCATTGATTGTCGTCTGGGGGACCCGTATTTCCCGTCATTTTCGCGTGAATGAAGGGGCGTGCCCAACTGACTTCGCCGATACACACCTGAATACGGTCAGCCTATCCGGCTGATTGCTTCATAGCAAGAACCCAAACAAAATCCGCCTGTTTGCCATTATATCGTTAGTGTTGAGGTTCACATAAGTAGTATCAAAACGATTGGTTGGCTAGTTTTTTATTAGTAACTTTAGAATTAATATAGTGACTTTTAGTAGTTAAGTTACTGTGTGAAGCAACTTTCAAATTCGATCTAACCATGAAAAGTATAGAAACAACACTCACAGTTGTATCAAGATAGCGGCACCGCACAGCTGATGAAGCCCCAAACTTTTAACGAGGCCAGAAACTTATTGAACGAAAGTCACCGAATACGCAGAGAATTTAGTCGAATATGAAATAGGATGTTAACGTACTGGAATTCTGTAAATCTAAAGAAACCTGCTGAAAATAACCGGCATTCGAGCTAGTAACCCATCGCGTATGTACTGTACTGCAACTACACCAATTATGTTACTCGTAATCGCGAAATTACACCGCCACCGCGTTTGCATCTCTGGTCATTTGTAACAAACTCCATACGAAGGTCCTCTCTATTAATATTCCTATGAGGTTTCACGCTGGCCTTGTTACATTGATCTTGTACACGCGTTGCGTTCACATGCATTTCTGATGATGGTTGATGAGTGGAGGTGGATCTTGATGATTCCCGACGGTCTGTGACTCAAGATCACGGAAGCGCCTTGATGACGCGTCTGTTCATATATACTTTTTTGAATACGTGTTGATCCACCTGCTTGGATCTGATGACGCGTGCGTTGTCACATTGAACACAGCCCTTGCACGATTTCATCAGTATTGTTTTTATTTTCCATGCAGTATTGTGATTAGGAGCGGTCACGGTTTTGACAGATTGATATTTAATGAAAAAAAAAAAACGGTTTCCTGATTACGGTGGATGTTTGTTCCCACAAACCACTAGATACCTCACACAGATGTTGGTAGCCGCGATCTGAAGTACCGTGGGTATATCTGCACTTAATAGCATATAATAGATTGTAGAAAAGAACATCGTTTAGATAAGCAAGAATGTCTGGTCTTCTTTTCCCAGTGAGGACGTTTTTTTGCTATAGGATTTCATAATGCAAACCCGTATAATTTCTTAATAATCCCCAAGAATACTATATTTATCAGTACTCAAACTGAGAGAGCACAATCCGCACATGACTACTTTCCCCGTTATTTTAAATCTGTTTATGGTTGTGGAAGAACGTCATACAGAAAACAGATTGTTACCTTAATGAATTGAAGGATCTTTTAAGAGGCACATCATTTATTCCCTAAATATGCAAATGTTTGCTTATGATCAATTTTATATACTGTGTGTTTCACGTGATGAAGGGTAAATCATTGAGATGGAAAAAGTGAAATAATTGGTGTCTCGGGCATTTGCCGTCGCCGTCGTTGTCATGACGTCCGTATGTTGGGTGCAATTCTGTCGATAGTAAATGAATTGATATATCTGTAACCCATACTCAATAAATAACTACTTTCTCGAAGTAAAGCCAGGGAATCGAAGCAACTGTTTCGCAGAACTGCGGGATAAGAAAATTGTGACGACAGTGACCTGTTCGTACGGCATGTGTTTTTTGTATTTTTTTTTGTATTACCGTTTATTGTTTCTCCGTTTTCACTGCTAATCGCGTGCAGTAGCCTATCGTATGTGTTCCCATACATTAATTTCTAGATCGTTAACATGCCTTTTCATTGGTTTCGGAAATACCACTATAAGGCGTATAAAAACATTTCGCTTCAGGACAACAAAACATGACCGCGTGTGATAACAAATTTGGTGATTATCAATATTAGATCAGATAAATACGGCTTAATATACAATCGCACCTGTTCTCACCGCCGAAGGCAAACTTATATTCACACCTCCTTCATAGTTCATACAATCAATTAGTGCACTAATCATGTCCTGACGTGACTTTTTATGATTCCTGCTCCGGGTGTTATGATCATTCCAGCGCACTCAGTTGAGTAATTACTTATCATGAATGAATTTGAGAGGCCTCTATGGTTAACACAATACTACATCGTTCACCATCTATGAAGTAGTAGGATGAGAAGGTGGGGGGGGCCTGATTGTGATAAATGGCCTAGGAAGATAGGACTACTAACATACAGCTATACGAATTAGTTCGCGTCGAATGACGAAAACAGGCGGGGAAAAATTAGAACGATAAATAGGCTACCATGGCCGTGGCCTATAAAGGGCGTTGACCTCCCAATTTAAAACTCCGATGTAGTTTCGAGATTTCTGTCTTTGAGTATATCGTCATTCGTTTTTCCCTCTCATCACAGTGATGGACTATTCATGTTTTTGCCCCACATTAGCAGTAGGAAACTGTCAAAATGATGGGCAAGTATTCAGCAACTTGTAAAGTGGGGCAAAATGTTATCACCTAGAAACACTTAATCACAAGGATAAGTAATATACCTAACATGATATGGCTTAATGGCATTAACTAACAACCTGTGTTGTCCAAGCAATTTTATTCTCCGCCCCCCCCCCCAACACCCACTCTTGAGCTAGAATTCAGCGAACTCGAAAAGGTACTCTTTTGGTTGTCTCATTTTACCAGTGGTGAATGTTCGAAATGACGGGAAAATATTCAGCAATCTCTAAAGTTGGTGTAAAGGACCTATTGCAACACGATGAACCAGGGACCTAAAACATAATAATGTATATGATTGGTTAATAATGGGTTTCAACCGAATGTGGGGCAAGATTCGGCAACCTCAAGAGTGGGGGCGGAACTGTTCCACTGGAACAACTTAGTTACAATGATGAGCCATTATACCTAACATGCGATGGTTCAATGGTTATAACTTATACAACCTGTGTCTTCCAAGCATCAGAGCACGGGATTCGTGGGTTTCGAGACCTGTCTAGGACAGTCAATCTGTCCCTCTAGTGTTTATAAATTTCAGGACCCCATTCCCACATGGCAATGCTCCTACAGGGAAGTATCACTCCAAACAATGTAACTTCTTAGTCAGGTTGCCTTGAGGTACGGTAGGTATATTTATGAAAGAATTCAATGAAAGTCCTTATCGAATTCTATATCAAAAGGTATAAACGACATGGTTCATACTGGCCGATTGTCTCTTGGTTTTGAACAGTTCAGCCATAATCGGTCTTAAGTTCGAATTTCCTAATCAATTGTGCTAAGTACCGTGTGAGATAGTAACTTCGTGAGGTTTACAACCCTTCCTATTAGTCGTTTAGTCATACTAGAATTTACGCCGAAAAATCACATGTTATATGTCATTGACACGATGACGGTATCCCATTACGGTTACGTTTTCTTAGTTTTGGATATGGCGTCTTATCAAATGAATATTACTATGTATATGGAAACCCTGCCTTCCTTATACCGGTGAGTGTTTTTCTTATTGTCTTCCCTTTTTTCTTCTATTTATTGCACCCTGATATCTTGGCATGGGAAACGCTCCCTCGTATTTGCATTAATGTACAAGACTCATGTTTATTGTATAAACTCAAATTAGAGGCGCTAGTTACAAAGTAGAAGTTCTCTCATTTTTTCAAATGTGGTGGTCGCTCATGCTCGTTTGCCTTTGAAAATGTAGGCCAACAAATACACCCTTATGTTCTTTCCGAATTAGGGGAAGGTTGATAATCAGTCTACGGCCAACTCGGTCTTCGCGAGAATTATTAGCTGGGAATACAAACAACATACGCCGAATAATATTCTTGCGCGCGCAGCGATTGTTGATAACTTATGATATCTGTAGCGGATAGCCTTAGGCTGGGATTCGATAGTGTTTGCCCTTGCGTGTCCGGATTGGATGTGAAACTTATATATTTACGAAAACGAAGTTTGTTTCAGAAGAGAAACACTTTAAGGTTTATGCGGAAAGACCATAAACATTGTCATGTATTTATGTGCAATGGTTGAATCTCTATATCTATCATCTATTCTATCTCTCTATCCTATCTATCTCTCTACTATCTATCTACTATCTACGTATCTATCTATCTAGCTATCTGTCTGTCTGTCTGTCTGTCTGTCTGTCTGTCTGTCTGTCTGTCTGTCTGCTGTCCTTCTATCTATCTATCTATCTATCTATCTATCTATCTATCATCTATCTATCTATTCTATCTAATCTATCTATCTATCTATCCATATAAAAATGCAACCAACGCATGCATATCGACATTGGTTTTTTTTTTGAGAATAATACCATAGAACCATCACAGTTAATACGCATCCGTATACGCGTTGGTACATGTGCCCAATTCATCTTGCCTATTCCGGTTTGGTTTTGGCTTTTTCATCTAGAATTCTGTGTCCTCCAATATTTATTTTGGAAACCATAGGGCATATTCAGACACCAGTCCTATCTCGCTTGCTGAATTCTCGATTTTCACATGCTTAACTGGAACCTGCAATGCAACCATGAAATTCCAGTGGTCTGACCTCCGATTCTCGCATTCTTGTATCGAACTAGAGACAGTGAAAAGGGTTGGAAATGGGTTTTTAAATTGAATGATCATAGGTATTGCCAACGTTTCAAACGACTACATCTGTTCAGCAAATCGCTACGAACGCTATCAAATGCTAGAACAACCGAGTGCTAATAGATCATTTATATCCATCCGTGTTCCCTTGTTCCTTAGTGATTGAGAAGTGTCCCATCAGTACGGTATGGCGTCACAGCAGTGGTTTGTGTTGCATTGGCCATGGTCCTGATGTCTGGTAATATCATGACGTCCAAGATGTATTAATTAAAGTCTAGTATAGTACCCAGAGAGTGGTTTGTGTTTAGGGGTAACACACATCATTCAGACAGGCGGTTGCATGCCTTAGACGTACTGTCTACAGTCGTGTGATTATGAACTATGGGTCTGCGCTTTCGTAACTATATCCCCGCCAAACCACTATAACGCTCTGTACTGACGCTGGTATAAACCACTGGAGATAACGATAGTATGTCTTTTGTACTCTGCTATGTCCAGGTTGCGAGGCATCTACAACCGACTGCTGACATCATATGCCCTACCTAACCCCCCCCCCCCCCCCCCTCCCACACACACACACCCGTGGTTGTGAGCCGTTGCACTCCTGCTTGATATCATTACATACACTACTGGTACTTCGTGCACCATGTTGCTCTACCTAGGATGGTTTCCGCGTCTCCCCCGCAATTGTCAAAGTAGAGTTCAAAAACCTATGTTGCTGGAACAATTTATTCATAAAAAAATGCGATTGCTTGTCGTTCGATTTTTCTCGCATGGGGATATTTTTCCGCTTCAATGGTTACATGGCCTTTGCCTGCCATTGTCACTCCAATTGATATCATTGCTCCATGTTTTTCTTACTAGTGTGATGACTAAAACTCAGCGTCAATTAGGCCCAATAATAGGTTTAAAGTTATATCAAACAGCTCCTAGGATAATTCAATCCTCTGGCGTGAGTATTTGCTGTAATTCTATAAAAAGAGAGAATGTTGATCGAGCAATCAACGCTAACGTTCGTATCCGACAGGGGAATAATTACTTTCGTTGGCAAGACCAATATACCTTTAGTATGGCGGCCAGTGTTCCCCCTCTGACAGGGGTTCAACTAGAGTTCACGTAATCAGTACTTGCTCTACTTTATATATTATCAAGTTTTTGGGTAAACCAGTGGGCAATGTTTCCGCCCTCCCTGCATGAGCAAGTCATCAAAAAAGTCAAATCAAAGTGAAAACTGTGTGTTCAATGGTATTAATTTTGGTTAGCTGTGTTTTTGTATACTCAACCCATTGCAACCATTTTATGTCCGGGGGTCACTAATTAATTGCATTTATTTGCCATATGGAGGGAATGATAACGCCCGTTGCACAGAGCCCCGACCTAAGCCTCTACCCATCATCAGCCCCGACGAATCTGGCGACACTACCAAATGGACCATTTGCCCCAACCCGCTGCTATTTCGTGCCATGGGGTTGAATTTCCATCACTCCAGAACGTATGACCTTAGTTCATCCAGGGACCTATATGTGCACTACTACCTACACCGCGACCTCAACCCGATTACAACCCCATGATTTAAAAAACAACAAAATGTGTCGATTATGAAATGTCATAATTTCCCGTAACGGCTGAAGAGGGAAAACCGCGCCAGGCCCGTGCTTTGCACCGTTCTAATTTACGAACAAGAGTTACTCATTTCAGGCTTAACTGTCTGCTGGTTACGTCAAGGAGGGGCGCTCCCCCAACCACATTAGCCACCAATTAAAGCATGGTGTGGTTGCCAGTTTATTAGGGATAACTGCAACTGGAGACTTTAAACGGTGAATAAACAGTCGAGACTCTGAATTTAGGTAAATAACGGACGAGCGCAGCCGAGTTCGTCTTAGCTAAAGTCAGAGTCTAGACTGTTTATGAACCGGTAAGAGTCGACCTGCTGTAGTTTATTCCTATTCTACACCCGCAAATCACGATTATCCAACTACTAAGATATCTATATCTCTGATCTATATCTTTGTATCTCTAAACAGAAAATGCAGCTAGGGTACTATTGCGTTGGTTCAATACGAAATAAATTGCATTGTCGTAAAAAGCATACACCAACGATTGGCCAGTGCGTGCTGTGGCGTACTTCTTACGGAGACACAAAACAAACCACGCGTGCCAAACCAGAGGGTTCTGCCGCGGTAACATGGCGTTCTCCATCAACTAGCGACGGTTCGTTTGGCTCCTTTGTATTCCGTTGAGGCAGTACGGCCCCTGGAGATCGAGATACTGAAGCCGGATCTTGTAAAGTGGGGCAAAATGTTATCACCTAGAAACACTTAATCACAAGGATAAGTAAATATACCTAACATGATATGGCTTAATGGCATTAACTAACAACCTGTGTTGTCCAAGCAATTTTATTCTCCGCCCCCCCCCCCAACACCCACTCTTGAGCTAGAATTCAGCGAACTCGAAAAGGTACTCTTTTGGTTGTCTCATTTTACCAGTGGTGAATGTTCGAAATGACGGGAAAATATTCAGCAATCTCTAAAGTTGGTGTAAAGGACCTATTGCAACACGATGAACCAGGGACCTAAAACATAATAATGTATATGATTGGTTAATAATGGGTTTCAACCGAATGTGGGGCAAGATTCGGCAACCTCAAGAGTGGGGGCGGAACTGTTCCACTGGAACAACTTAGTTACAATGATGAGCCATTATACCTAACATGCGATGGTTCAATGGTTATAACTTATACAAACCTGTGTCTTCCAAGCATCAGAGCACGGGATTCGTGGGTTTCGAGACCTGTCTAGGACAGTCAATCTGTCCCTCTAGTGTTTATAAATTTCAGGACCCCATTCCCACATGGCAATGCTCCTACAGGGAAGTATCACTCCAAACAATGTAACTTCTTAGTCAGGTTGCCCTTGAGGTACGGTAGGTATATTTATGAAAGAATTCAATGAAAGTCCTTATAGAATTCTATATCAAAAGGGAAAAACGACATGGTGAATACTGGCGTGGTCTCATTGGGTTGACCAGTTTCAGCCATAACTCGGTCTGTTAGTTCGAATTTTCCCTAATCCAATGTGTAAAGTTAAAGGACGTGTGAAGAGTAACTTCAGAGTGTTTACACCATTCATAGTCGTCTAGTATACTAGAATTTACGCACCAAAATCACATGTATAGGTCATTGACCACAGATGGACGGTACCCAGTACGGTACGTTTGCTAGTTTCTGGATATGGCGCTTATCAAATTGAAAATATTATAGGTCATTTAGGAAACCCTGCCTTCATGAATACCTGTGAGTGTTTTCTTTATTGTCTTCAATTTATTTCTCTATTTATTGAACTGATATCTGGCATGGAAAACCGCTACCTCGTATTGGCATTAATGTACAAGACTCATGTTTATTTTGTATAAAACTTTCAAAGTAGAGGGCGTAGTAAATAGAACTTCTCTCATTTTTCAAATGTGGTGGCGCTATGTCGTTGCCTTTGAAAAGTAGCACAAAAATACACACCTTGTCTTCCAAATTAGGGGGAAGGTTGAACATCACGTCTACGGCCAGCTCGGTCTTCGCGAGAATTATGGAAGATGGAATACCAACCAACATACGCGAATAATATTCTTGCGCAGCGCAGCGATTGTGAAAACTTATTGATATATTGTAGATGATAGCCTGAGGCTGGGGATTCCAATGTGCCCTCTTGCGTGTCGGATTGGATGTGAAACTTATTTATATTTACGAAAACGAAAGGTTGTTTCAGAAGAGAACCACTTTGGTTTATGCGAAAGGAAAGACCATAAAAACAATTGTCAATGTATTTATGTGCAATTGGTTGAATCTATATATCTAGTTATCTATCTATCTATCTATCTATTTCTATCTAGCTATCTATATCTATCATATATCTATTCTATTATCTATCTCTGTCTGTTGGTCTGTCATGTATTGTCTGTCGTGATGTCTGTCTGTCTGTCTGTTGTCTATCTATCTATATATCTATACTATCTATCTATCTATCTATCTATCGATCTATCTATCTATCATCTAATATCTATCTATGCTATCTCTAAAAAGGCACCAACGAATGCATATCGACATTGTGTGTTTTTTTGAGGAAGATATACCATAGAGTCATCACATGATACGCCTCCGTATACGCGTTGGTAATGGCCTGATCTTGCCTATTCCGGGTGGTTTGCTGTCATCTAGAATTCTGTGTGACTCCAATGACTTTATTTGGAAACAATAGGCATATTCAGACTACCAGCCTATCGCAGCTTGGTGAATTCAGTGGCGGTGTTTTCACATGCGTACTGGACCGGGAATATGCAACAATGAAAATTCCAGTGTTCTGAACTACTATTCTCGCATTCTTGTTATCGAACTAGGGACAGGAAAGGGTTGGAAGACAGGGTTTTTAAATTGAATGATCATAGAGTATGTGCCAACGTTTCAAACGACTACATCTGTTTCAGCAAATCGCTACTAAAACGCTATTCAAAATGCTAGAAAAAACAGAGTGCAATAGATAATTTTATCCGATTCCTGATTTTCCGTTGTGTTCTATTGATTTGAGAAGTGTACCATCGTATGGTATGAATCCAGGCATTGTGGTTTGTGTTGCATTTGGCCATGTCCTGATGTTGGTAATATCATGACGTCCAAGATGTGTATTAATTAAAGTCTAGTATAGAGATACCCAGAGTGGTTTGGTGAGTGTAACACACTCATCAGACAGGCGGTCTTGCAGGTGAGACGTACTGTATACAGTATGTGTGAGATGAACGTGGGGTCTGCCGCTTTCGTACCCTATATCCCCGACAACCACTAAACGCTCCTGTACGAGTGGTATAAACCACTGGCGATAAACAATGCGTCATGTCTTTGTAACTCTGCTATGTCAGGTGAGAGGCATTCGACAACCGACTGCTGAATCATAGCCCTACCTAACCCCCCCCCCCCCCCCCCCCCCCTCCCACACACACACCACCCGTGTGGGAGACCGTTTGCACTCCTAGCGTTGATATCATTACATACCACATACTGGCTCCTTCTTGCATCCATGTTGTTACCCTAGCAGGTTTCCGCGTCCCCCCGCAATTTAAGTAGAGTTACAAAAAACTATGTGCTGGAAACAATGTATTCATCAAATGGATTGCTTTTCGTTCGAGGTTTCTCGCATGGGGATATTTTTCCGCTTCAAATGGTTACATGGCCTTTGCCTGCCATTGTCACTCCAATTGATATAATTGCTCATGTTCGTATAGTGTGATGCTAAAAAAATCAGCGTCAATTAGCGCCCAATAATAGGTTTAAAAGTTATCAAAACAGCTCTAGGATTAATTTCAATCCTCTGGCGTGGATTTGCTGTAATTCTATAAAAGATGAGAATGGTTGGATCGAGCAATCAACGCTAACGTTCGTATCCGACAAGGGAATAAGGACTTCGGTGCAACCAATATACCTTTAGTATGGCGGCCAGTGTTCCCCCTCTGACAGGGGGGTCAACTAGGTTCACGTAATCAGTACTGCCTCTACTTTAATATTAATCAGGTTTTTGGGGTTAAACCAGTGGGCAAGTTCCTGGCCCTCACTGCATGACTCAAGTCATCAAAAAAGTTCAAAATATAAAAAGTCAAAACGGTTCAATGGGTATTAATTTTGGTTAGCGGTGTTTGTTATACAGCACCCATTGCACCATTTTAGTCCGGGGGTATAATTAATGCATTTATTTGCCAATATGGAGGGACATGATAACGCCCGTGGCGCGACGCCCGACCTAAGCCTCTACCCCATCATCAGCCCCGACGAATCTCTGGCCGACATACAATAGGGAAAATGTGCCCCCAACCCGCTGCATTTCGTGCCAGGGGTTGAATTTCAATCACACTTCTAGACCGTAGTGACTTTGTTCATCCAGGGACATATATGTGCACTACTACCACACCGCGACCCAACCCGATTTACCAAACCCATGATTTTTAAAAAACATTACAAATGTGTCGATTCATGAATGTCAGAATTTCCCGGAAAGCGGCTGAAGAGAAAACCGCGCCAGCCGTGCTGCACCGTTCTATATTTACGAACTGCGTACTCATTTCAAGCTTAAACTGGTCTGCTGGTTACGTCAAGGAGGGAGCTTCTCCCCAACCCACATTAAGCCACATTAAAGAATGGTGTGGTTGCAGTTTAATTGAATTTGACTCCTTAATGATTGTATCATATGTATTTGACGATATTGCGTAGTGTAATGCGCAGACCAGGGGAATCAATATCCAAGAGTGTTCTTCCTAATTGTTTAAATCATTCGGGCTAGGATTCCACAGAGAAGGACCGCGGTGTGCCGTATAACGAAAAAATCGCCAGTGAGGCGAGGGAGGAAGGTCGATTTGAGAATATGAGGATGGATGCATTTTATTTTATGCGTTATACTTGCCGAGCGAGGATCGAATTTTATTCAATTGCCCAGCAAGAATGATGACATGGTACGCCCCTGTTGTCAGCTGCGAATCACCAAGTACATGGAACAAGGCAACACCTCTTTGCGGTACCTAATGTGGTGGACGGGATTCACACGCACAGACGGCAACTTGCCATTGCCTACCCCTCGGATTATATGATAAATATATAGTAGTAGCCTACTCATGTATAAGGACGTTGAACTCTTTAAGGAGGAAAAAAGAAACCCTACTCATGTATAAGGACGTTGAACTCTTTAATGAGGAAAAAAAAGACACCCATGTATGGAAACGATTCGCCGTGATGCGGGGCATTAGTGCCAAATGGTACACATGGTATTGAGCCTACTTTTAGGGCTCGTACCTTTATATTTGGATGAGTTTTTTTCTGTTCGAATTCAGTGGCGCACCAGGGGGGGGGGGGGGGGGGGGTGGGGGGGTAGACCTCCCCCATGACCCAAGTGACCGTTACTTTTTAATACAAAACAAAACATTTTTTTGGAAGTTCAGTAGAGGTTTGCAGCTGTTATCTAGCAAACTATTGCAGTAGCATGTGTCTAGGGGACTATAAATTATACTGATTTGCCAATAGGGGGGTGAGGTCATTTAAAGCTTGCAGTCACATAGTGTCTGTCAGGGTACGTGAGGTAGTAAGATTGAAACAGCCGAGCCACATTATACTAGTACTTATATCTGAGGGGTCGAGAGGTTAAGAGTTGCTACTCCAGTCTTTTTGTGATGGGCGCCATCGAGATGGATTTGCAAGGACAGCCTGGATACCGAGAAAGGCTACAGGAATGGTGGGGGTGAACGGACCCTACGAGGAGGGGAGATGAAAAGAGAGGGACGCGAAACGAGCAAATCTGCTGAGTAGGCTGAAATCTAGCTGATAGGAGACGTGTTCCTTGATACGTCACTGTTCATGAATGGGTTACCAACATACCGTCGGTTTCCCATAATTCGGTACAGGGGACACCTTTGAGACAATGCAGAGCAATTCGTCACTCCCAGTGGATGACGAGGATGATTTTGTTGTAAAAGTCTAGTTGATGAAGAGGAGTAAAGTAAAAAATAAAGAGTATAAACACCGGTCCGAAGACTGTAAAATTGTTTACTGATAACATCTTCTGTTGTATACAAGGAGGATGCGTAACGCAACTTCGTGAACCAGGGGAGGAAGCTCTCACGGTTGATATAAACACAAAGGAAATTATGTTAAACAAACTTAATTAAGGAATGAGGACGTGCTAAACAAGACGTCGATTAATTGTCATTCAGGACCGGGTTTACCCTGCCGTGACGGGTATACTGCGACTTTAAACAGCGCTGCATTCTCCGATCGCCCCCCCCCCCCCCCCCCCCCCACCCGTTATAGGGTCATTCCCTGGCAAAGTGATTAGGGCTGGTGGAAACAACCCAGGGAAATCTAGAATCCGACTTTAAAGCGAAGATGATTTTTTTTTTTTATTTTTTTTGTTTTTTGTATCGGACTGAAGTGACACGAGGTTAGCAGGAATTCGTTAAAGGAGGGGAGATGGGGATCCCAGTGGCATACATGAAGGACTGCGTCTGATGTGCGACCTCTAGTTTAGTCAAGGCTGGATCTACTAAGTTGTAGTTCTTGGGAAACTATAGCAAAAGGCGAATTGAAGTGAGAAAGATCGAATAATTCCAATTTCGCTTTAGGTAAAGGCGAGTTCATACTAACATCGAATTGTTTACACTGTATTTATTCCTTGGTAAATATAAAAGGGAGGTCAATAATGTCATGGAACATATTTCGGTCATTCTAGCAAAGATTAAAAGAGAACAAAACAAAACCCGAACCCCAAGTTGTAGGGTTCCAGCAGGTTGATTGTGGGTTATTTCAATTTAGTTAAAGAATCTCGCTTTTCGACGTCGGCGTTTCACCATCGCTATGAATGCTCCATGTGTTACGATAGCTGTGCACCAAGTGTATGAATTCATAAGTTCATGCATTTTTTTCGATCGTCAGGATTATGTGTTACCCGAATTACTTATTCATGATAATTCATACCGGAATAATTGTAGAATTCTGAATTGTGTGTCTAGAATTGTCGCCAGTTTGGAGTATGTCGTGAAAGTGTAAGTTCATCTCTAGTTCCCGAGGTCACGACTCGGGTCATTCCCGATACCGAAAAACGTATTTACGTGTGTACGGTTATACACGAGGAAGAGAAAAGAACGCCACAGTCTTGGAGACGGACATCATGAATACAGTCGCGTGTATGCATCATCGAGATAGTGAGGGAAAAGGACTGGAAATGTTGTAGATATTTCGGGCGAATTGGACACCAGGAGAGATATGAAACTACGGAAATGTATGGCGAAGGGAGCCTTTCCAACCTATCTAACAAATTAAGGCGCAAATTAAACATCAGAATTTTCGAGCATACATTACAAGCGTCGTCTGAAACGAAAAAAAAAACTGGCAGGACGGAATGGACTTTCAAAGGGTTTCTTATTACAGTTTGCAATTGTAAAAAAACCTTTTTTTATTAGAGCTTCAAAAATCCTGAGTTTAATGCTTCGACAGAAAATCTTGACAGTGTTGTTGGGCATGTCAATCTTCTGTTAATATATTCCTCAGTCCCCAGCAAACGTCTTACATAATTACATTTCTTTCAATTTCCATTTCCATCTCTTGTGATTGGAAATTTCTCAATTTTCCAGTTGTCGTGCTATTGGTTCCCAAATTCCTTCCTACATATCGCAGTTTATGCTGACAATTTGATGCCTAAGACATATCATCAGCGGATTGTTGGTCCACTGTGGAAAGGTTGTTGGTGGTATTGGTCGCGCTGTAGTCATGATCAACTAACCGAGATGGCAAGATAACTGCATCAATGTCATTTTGATCTAATTTCGAAAGTTGACCGCGTAAGTTATTAAAAATAATGTGTTCGCACTGTCTCTTTGTGGTGACCCAATGTTGTCATAAAAAAAAATGTCTCGGTATGAAACCCTCAGTGGTTATTTTGCTAGTGTGACGTAGGCAGTTTTTAGGTGTGTGAATTAACGTATTCAAGTCAGTTTCTCAACTTATGTAAATAATTAGGGGACTCTATAATATAAACGTCACGTGGAAATTTAGTGAACTTTCATCTGAACAATCTCTTTCTATACCTTCCTTCGGCTTTTGTGAATGATCGGTTTCCTCAGCTTCCACGATGATCATCATCGGTTTCAATTCACACACGTGACCTCGTATTTATCCCCCATTACAGAGAATCCCCGTGACGTCACCAGGGGAATTTGCAATAGCCGACTGTGCATTATTGACGCACATAATGTAATTAAACAGAAAGTACCAAATATTCAAAAGACACCTGACCTGGACTGAAATTAATTCTACTTGGAACAGGTAGTACTTCTAGGCTAAATGACTTTTTCCCAAATGGAGAGGTGACGGTAAAACGCAGTTTCAGTTATAGGACAGTGTAGGAAAGTCATTGTAGAACGACGGAGACCCATCAGGGGAATCCGATGGTTCGTCTTATTCCTCTCGAGATTCCCCTTTTTCTCTGTCCCCAGATCTGATCGCCCTTCAGAGCCCCAGCTCACACTTCGGACTGGCCACCTTGTCTAGTAGGTGTAGTATCAGGGTTTAGCGTTAAACCAGGAAATCAGAAAAGTTACCTGCCTGATTAATTAGTGATCGGCAGACTCGTGAGACCCTTAAAGGTCATTACTGCTAGTCGCTGGCGCCTGTCCACCTCGAAAAAAAAGTGGACAAAAAACGGCTCCGATTTTCAACTAATCCTTTTCGGCACTCATAGTTTAACTTACCCCCCGGGCGAGGTGACTATATAGGCATGAAGATGCTCACCTGCTGCTCACGATTCGACCGGGTTATCTAATTCGCCTTACCCCTCTCCTCAATCGCCCTGTCGTTGGACATAGCGTATTGTCAGCGTTAGCATATTCCCCAGAAAGGGAACGATGTGGAGTTTTCACTTTGTTTCAACGTTTCCACCTATCTGCATTATCGTTGTGTACGGTCGTTGTTTGTATTAGGGCCTCGGGGAAGATTAGCTACATGCTTACTGAGTAACCCATTGAAAGTTAAAAAAAAAAAAAAAAAATGCCCGACTTGCTCGCTTATCCTATCACGAAACAATCGATAATGACTCCAAGAAGACCTAACTAATCGTTGTGTACATAATCATTGTGTGTAATCTGCACAATTTGTGTAAATTTGTACACAACCTTTATGGTTACACAACCTACAATGTTCTGTAGTTTCTTACAAAACACCGGTAGAGGTGTGCTAGTTACATAGTGTTGTGTAAATTCTACACAACACGTTCAGGGGTGTAGATTCGAAATTTAAGATGAGGGGATTGCTGCTTACTATATATGGGATATGATCAATGTGATGGGGAGGACCTTTCATTATTTAAGGAATTGTGTTTTCATTTAACACAGTAACATTGTTGAAAAGCAGGTCCGATTTCGAGCGAATCGCCCACCATGCCGGCGTAGGTCTGTTTGCAAGCAGTTACAATCGAGAAAAGGTGGTAACAATATTCGTAAAACGTATGCTAAACCATATCCGGCTAAGTGAATGTCAGAAGTAAGAAATTGAATACCCAAACTGAAATAGAAGGGCAGCAGATGGAACGGATTAGGCGATTGGTTGATTGCAGGTTGATGCCACTCTAAGTTAAGATAGACAGCATCATGTAAAATTTACCCAATTAAAACGGTATTGCATGCTTCGTCTCCGCCTATATAACCAAGCATACTTCCTGTCTGTGAAGCAGGTATTAAATATTCACCGCATCCCGTCTGTCGACATCTCCCTCATGTTAATTATTTACATCATAATCAATGCAAATTCCATTGACTGATTGGCGAAATCATGCATTTCACTCTTTTTTTTGTAGAACTGCACATATCTTTGGGATTTTAAAGTTTAAAATGAATAGTTCGTGATTGTTGTGCAAATCAATCAGTTTATTGGGTCAAGTTGTGTTTATGATATATGTGAGTTTCAATTGGCTAGCAATTGCTTTAAACAGCTTCCTAGCTCTGAATCTGTTCTCTTCACGTGCAGTTAGATCTCGCGCCGCTTTAACGAACTGACGGAAGATGGCTGCCGAGTATTTGTTAAAAATGTATTATCACTTAAAGCGCCCAGAAAGGCGGAACAAAATCCGTCAGTATGGCAACAGTTAAAAGGCGCGTTTTTCCTATGCAGGCTCCCTCGGTGTTAGTTAATGCGCGTGCCGAGGGAAATCAACAACAATTTTCGTTTCGGCGCGAAAAGGGGAGCGAAAAACACAACCGTTTGTGTAGTACCCTCGCCTGACAACACCATCGAACGAGCAGAGAAATGCTAACTCTGTATATGCGAGCTAGTGTACTATCCCTTCCATACATTGTTGTTAGTTACACCAGTGTAATATTTCTTTCTCCCAATGTAAGTGCTGGGCGCAACCACTTGTGGGAGTTGAAAACGGACGGTCTTCAAAAAGTTCCGTGTGTGCCAAAAACATTACGTGCGGAGGCCCCCATAAGAGTTCGGTGCCCGGCCCCCTCCCCAGGTTCCCCCACCCAGCCTGACTCCCCAGTGGTGGCGTCCTTGTAACGTGTGGAGTTTCGTACAATAGGCCTATACAAAGTCCTGGTGGGTCACAGGGACGCAACAGATGACTAGATATACAGGTATAAGTTCATCTACGTCAATGAAAGTTGGGGTATCATATGGCCACTTCATTCGACTTCTACTACAGGGCGCTAGTCTTTTTTCTACTGTCCCTAAATGAGCAGGCATCCTCCATTTTTGCAACCATATATTCCGTTTGAAAATGAATTGATTGTGGCACTTCTCACCTTGAATGACTTTGAAGGAGTAAAAAAAACAACATCATTATTCCATCCACTCCTTTCCATCAGCAACATACTAACTTTAACTTGACAAATGTTTCGTTGCGTTGCACCGACAATCTCTTTCAGAATTTGACCCCTCTTATCATTGAATTACTGAATTAACTGACTCCCAAAACGATAGGGGTTGTCCTCGTCTTATCTGCATGCAACCTACATGTTCAATCTGAACGGAATATCATCGTTCTCCCTGTTATTGTAAGAGAAACCATCAGAATTTGACCTCGCTTGACCTTAATGGTCCTATCAATATTAGGAGCTCTAGTATACCTATTCATGACTAGTTTGTAGTTGATCGAGGCTTACGATCTCGTGATATCGGCTTACTACATTTTCGTGTTTGGCCTCTCCTGACCTTGAATAATCTTGAACTGATTCCAAAACGATGTGGCTCTTCCCCCTTTACAACCGTAGCCGGCATGCCCACTTTAGTTGATGCTTGACTTGGCCTGCTATTGTGCTTTCAAGTAATTTTCGTTTTCTATGCCCCTCCCCGACCCGATTGACCTTGAACAGATAGAAAAACGGCATTTTTGTCCTCTCTCCAATTTCCGAGATCTACCGTGCCTAGTTTTGGAAGAAACCGCCGCATCCACACCGCTCACATACACCTTGCCGCTGACTGCGGCATAGATCCCTTTGAGCTTCTGCAAGTGAATGCAAACAACTGGGTAGCACTGTTCTTATCTGGTCAATGAGCCTCACTTTCCCTCAGTTCTCTAAGAACTGGCGTTCGGGTCATAACGCTGATCTCTTTGGTCTGATGCATGTGGATGTGCATCATGAAGGAAAAGAGAAGAAGAAAAGTAATAATATATACTAGAAGCACCAAAGGAAGCGAGTTTGTTTGGTCCCTGAGCTGCTGAGCAAGACACCTTTCCAGACATTCAACCTATATGGGCTTCGGCTGCTTACGTTGTCTTGGATGTACATCTACCGTGGTATTGGTAGCTGCGTACCAATTCCACGAAAAATCATTGCCGTTCCTCTTTGACGTGGTGTGCCTAATCATGCGCTATCTACCAACTTATTAACTGCAACAACACGCGCGATCTCGCCTAAAAAACACAAACCGCCGGAAGGTGTATTCTTGTTCATATGTTTCCGAGTAATTTATTCAATTACGGAGATGGAGGGGTGGTGGAATAAGGGATACATCCATTTGGTTGCTACCACCTCCCGGCTATGCTTCGTCGATTGCGAGACAGGACGAGTTTCACCTCGGTATTTATACGACCCTCGAAATACGCGGGGAAAGAACACATTTCGTCTACTACCGAGAAATTACGACTAACGTGAAGGAGGCTATCGGAACAGCCTGAATTAGGGGATGGAGAGACAGGACTTTCCGAGACTACAGGGGGAATAATTTTGTATCGTTTGGTTAAGTTGGTATAACCTATGACATTCGTTAGACTGATGAGCCATATGGCACGCAGCTTTTTTTCTAAAGCGGTTTGGCTGCCCCCTACATGTCGCCAATAGCACGTATAAACCTTCTGTGCCACCATCATGATCCACTGGCGATTCTATGTAACGTCAGCAGGACACAGCAGGCACAGAATCATGTTCAAACGTACAGTACTTGTTCGTTTAATGGATTTATGCTCACCAAATGACAGAATGCTTTTGTGGAAGAAAAACCTGGATCGTTGAAAGAAGTTGATAGTTCACATTCTCACAAATAAATGAGGTTGGGCAGTTATGAAATACAGCGTAGCAGTACAATTAGGGACAGGATGATGGAAGTATTTCCAAATTGTGGAACACATCGATAATGTTAAAAAAGTAACCACACTCACCTTCCGGAAATGTTTCCTCCGTTCGCTGTATCCAATTGGTCCAGTTATATGTGTCACGTCATCTACAGAAATAAAAAAGGAATCGTCTTATGGACATGAAAGTCACAACCACACGTACAGTCGGGGCTGTTACCTCCTGGTACCTTACTGTGAACGCTTTATGTGTGTAAACAATAAATATACATTTCAATGATTATCTTTAAAACCAAATACAACGGCCAACTCTGTTGCTCACCGGGAAAAGGCTATACACCGATACGTTATGAAAATTATCCTCATGTGCAGTTCGAGTTGAAATAAAAAATCCTTTGATAGTTCATCGCACAACGGTGGACAACGGACTCTTTGAAAAAAATCTTATTCAGGAATGAAAACACAGAATTATGGATTTTCAAAATTTCAATTCGAGTTGAAAAACAAAATTTATGAATATTATGAGCATCTTGGACAATGTGATAGT
Source organism: Sclerodactyla briareus (assembly GCA_026419785.1). Taxonomy (NCBI): domain Eukaryota; kingdom Metazoa; phylum Echinodermata; class Holothuroidea; order Dendrochirotida; family Sclerodactylidae; genus Sclerodactyla; species Sclerodactyla briareus. Next base: position 164,604 of record JAODTK010002344.1, on the reverse strand, counting down.
GATAATTCCATTTAAACAAATGAACGGATGTCAGCCTTCGAGTGTACACAAATCCTCAAAGAAAGGGGTGATTAGAAGACATGACATATAATATCGCAACCAGCGCATATGCAGTTTCGCCGTTTACTTTCAACGGACGCACTACCGCAGGCTACAAGCCTATGAGGTTTTTCACCAAAGTCAAGACTCGAGCTGAACCCATCAGCACAGACATGCTCTGGGAGCGAGAACAAGGTAATTATCAAAGAAAGTCATCAATCACTTTATGGGTGAAGGAGTCTAGAGGTGCGTCAATTTCTTAGAACCCCCCCACCCCCCCACCCCAGAGACCTCATCTATGCGAGACTGCGTGGGATATATGGGACCTGCAACGTTTGATCTAGTGTGGACGAAACGAGACCATCCTAACACACACATATTATGCGGGAATATACCCGACCATTACGTTAGCAATTCTCATCATGCAGAACGAATCGGGAAAGATAAATAGGTTCACTCCGTACCTGTCAGAATCCAGTTTATCTAATAATTCACCCTTCTTTGCTTACTCTACTGCAAACGAACCTTTGCTATAACAATACCTTGCGCATGCGTGAGTGTAACGCCCGTACAACAGGGTATGGGGTATTTACTTGAAGCATTATTTATATTCTAGGAAAGGGGAGCTTCAATTATTAAATTATTTCCAATCGCGAGTGCAGAACTGTTAAAAGATTAATGAAGACTGAGAGTTCGCAGACCCCGCAGCTATGTATATTGATTGCGTGAACTTGTAAACATGCTGTGGGCCTATGTTGTGCATTAGCCTAAATCAGGTTCGCCTATATCCTATTCGAACAGTCTAATGTTATGTAGTGACATGTTAGGCATACGTTCTGGAACTATCTCTTACAATACGTACGGTAACAACAAGTCATGCTCACATCTCGTTCAGCCATGTTTTACCTGTTGTATAGGCTCCGACAGTTTGGATACACAAGGCCTACACACCTGTAACTCGCACAGCTTATTTGCACTGCCTTTAGAATGTTCTTTTTTTCTTTTCTGATTGGCTAGTGGTATATTGTATTGCAGCTACATTGCATTGGTTCCTATAGCATGGCACATGGAAGTATCAGTTTTTAGTAAATTTATGCGTTAAGCACTTACTGTTGTTTGCTTTTTTTGTATTTTTTTTCGTCAGCAAGAATTATATATATACTGATATAAGGTTATAAAAATTTACGCACGTGCCCGAATAAACAAAAGTACAAAAGGACAACCTCCGCTAGGACATCTCGAATCGCCCCAACTGAAATGGTTTTTAGTTCGACGTGAGTGTTTTGCTCTTGACGCGAAAGGAAATGGTTGGTAACCTCATTTCTTCTTGAGTGGAACAGAGTTATGGAAAAAGTCCTCCAAATCGTTTGTCATCATCGCGACTCAATTGCATAGGCATGTTCTTCACCAGGTTTGAATCGGTGTAACTTTATCAGAAAGTATCCATCAAACAGTTGAATATAAACTGGTGATTGTCAGTCCGGCATTTGTCTTGAGTTGTCTCGTAGCCGGAATCTTTCAGCTGGAAACATTGATAATATGTACTTGGTTGGCTTCATTTACAGTGTAAGTTACCTGTGCCTTGAGCAAACCGTTTCCACACGGTTATCGAAAAATGTCTCTGCAGGGCAAAAATATGCTACATGTCAGTAATCGGTTTTGATATGAAACTATTATTGCGTTTTGTACGCAGACTGTTGTCGTTCCTTCACCATTGTAGCAAGTTTACCAGTTAATAGGTAGCTGGATGGAAAAATACATGAATACCTAGCCCCTCTCCCACACTTCTCACTCGTACCCGGGTGAACAATATTTCGAAGACAACAAGTCATCGCTGAGTATTACCAGAACTGAGGTTGTTTCCATTTCGACGTCGGGACTATACTCCTCCTTGCACTTGGTATATGGGTTAATTCTCCGTAAGTACATGACAATGTTAGGGCAAGCGTAACTAAAATCGTTGACCGACATCAACTCGATTTATACACCCAGAACCCGTTAGTTCATTCCAATATCATGACCTAATCGACAGAGCCGAGAATTTAGTCATTTGACGGATTTGGAAGAACAGGTGGAGCGCGCCACCACCAATGAATGTTTCCTGATTGGCAGTTCGTATAAAGTATAGAATTGATTGTGTCATTTGTATTAGACTATCAAGGATTAACGTTATATTCAATCAGGAAATTGAATATAAGAAGTGCCTATCGGCCCTGTAAAGGAAGCTCTGCTTTATAGGGCAAACCAGGTGTATCTGGTTAGTATTAAAATATCTTCTCGGTTCGGTCAGGAGTTTATGCTTTAGAGACTAATTGTCTCCCGCTTCTATATACTATTTTTGCCAGCAGCATGCCATTTGAATTTAATGTGTCGAGATTACACAAACTGCTGGTCACTATAGCTTGTCGTTTCAGAGGCATCGAGCCATCGCAGTATATAAGTAGGGCTAACGGGTCTCAGGTGGACAGGGGGTTTCTTTCTAGCAAAACGTAGGTTAACTTCTTGAGTAGAGTGAATATAAGACGAGTGTTTTAAATCAAAGAGAAATAGGTTTATCGGTCCAAAAACCGAGTTTTCCATCGAGAAACTATTATTATCGACCATATACCTAACACTAACTCCATCCGTGAAAAAAAAACGAATTCATTGGTCATTAAGCCGTTAAATTTTCACTTCGTTATTGAACATTCCGTCCCCATACTGCCATATGAGGTTTCATCGTGCAGTAAAGTTAAAGCCGTTTGCGTTTAATTCCGTTATGTAAACGCAGAGGACGTGCAGCTATATAAAACATTGTTCCACGAATAAATTACACAACAGTTGGGTCCAATTTGTGGAATTCCTGCGTGATCGTGTGTACTGTGTAGTTCTTATTCATAGTACGTGCGTACGGTGCGATGGTCGGGGACCGAATTGTAATTCATTGATTCGGCCGAAAGTCCGTACTAAAATGTGTAGGGTCATGTTGAGAGGTGAAGCAAACTTTTAGACATTGCCCGAATTTTGCACTGAGTGCCGATGTTTTCCCTATTGACTCTCCGTCCAATTGAAGCGACTTTTTGCGCGCTTGACACGCACACAGTGTTGTCTCCAATTACTAGCGGCGCCCACTGTTGTGCGCCACCTGATTGTATTCCCTTCTCTCTCTGCATGTCAAAGACAGTAATTCTCATTAGTGATGCCTCGCATAGCTGAACCACAACCCCCGATTGAAAAGTTGGACCATTTGGTCGTGCATACGGTCGATGACTGGAACCTGATCTGACTGGTTTTCTTATGTTTAATAATATGACGGCATTCAAATCTGAACGACCATGTGGAGGATACAGGACGTATTCAGCGTGCCATTCGCCACGATGGTACACGTAATTGATCCGTTGATAAATTTGATACAGGGTGCGTTTATGTGTAGTTCACATGCGTTAAGCTCCGATTACTGTCCAAACACAGAACACGTAATGAAACTCGAATAATGAATAAGTAGTCCCGCGACAGTCCAGGGGCGTAATCAAATGTGGGAGAAGTCGGGCTCTAACATGGCACAACCGCCCTTTTCACCGAGGAAAACTGCGGCTGTGAGAAAGACTGATTTTATAGACAGAATTACCTTCACCTCCATAATCACATAAAGTTACACTCACATATGGTGACTAATGATTTTGCGGGCCATTTAAAGTTTATGTGACTTTATTTGAATAGATACTACTCACTGTTACGTCACTTGCTACTGTAGTTCCAAGCGAGTGAACGCACATGTATAGCAGTGGCCTATTGTAAATATGGCGACAAATGTAGAGCTCTCTGAAAAATGAGAAATATGAATAAAAAACTCCCCAAAACGAGGAGCAGCTAGTTACTGAAAACCATGTTTGATTTTGATTACATTGACGTCATTCTAACCAACCGAACGCAACCATGGTTTTTAACGAGTTTAACGTGTTACATAATAGATCAATATGGAATACGATAGTTACACGTCACTAATATTCTGACGTCACAACATCATTACGACAGTGAATACACAAATATAGCTCCTTCGATTAATCAAATTAGATCATGCAAGTCACTTTGAGTAGGCTTATCCATGACCATACCAGAGACCTCGGAATCATATGCGAGGTCTAATATTATGAAGTTCGGTCGTATCGTTCTATATATTTTTTAATAAAGGAACGGAGGGTGGAGCCAGGCTCGACGGCCGGCTTGTTATTACAAGTTACATCCATGAATGTATGCGGCAGTCGAGGGACCGCTGTAGGCTATATACTCAGTGAGAGTCAATAGAGCCAGCAGACAGGCCGTCTGGGCTCTACGGCGCACCATTTTCACTCGACCCCATATTCGAGATGGCGAGAAGTAATTTTTTCGTCATAGAATGTGTTCACGCCCTAGTTACTTGCGGCCCTATATAGAAGCATCTGCCACGATCGACAGTCACCCATATTGATACGAAACAGCGACGTTATTCCGAAACCCCGTAATTTTCAATTGAATCTACGTTTTTCTCTTGCGAGAACTGTAGGATAACTAGTTAACTTCAAGAACTCGGCGGCCTAGAATACACCTACTCTGTCCAACGTGAATACCGATGTAGTGCGTATTTGGGGGTGGAAACAAAACACACGCAACGAAGGCTGTGATAGAACCAGAATCAATCCAATTATCTATATAATAAATTCCCGGATACCCCAAGTGTGAGAGCCATTTATCAGTTACGTCTGCATATGCGAGATAAGAGATTGAGTATACAGGCTCTGATGATAATAATGTGGCACGAGACACGCACGCATCATTCATGTAGCAGACAATATATAGGGCAGGGGTTCTCATGTGTTTTTGGCCGAGGACCACGTTTGCTTGAGTTCGTTATCGTAACATGAGCGTAGGCGGGGCGTCATCATCATAATTTGGCGCAGTGCGTACAAAAATAGCTAAGACTGTCTTCTAGAATATAGATCGCAAGAAATGACGCTTCCCAGGTCTTTCCAGTAACCGCCTGATCCTTTTGTAACGCCAATGCTACACACAAATGCTATAGTGAACCACCCAGCTTTGCAAGAACGATAGTATACTGCTAATTAGCAAGCGTAACGAAGTCTTTCTCTGACCATTTCAGGGTGTTAGCATCGACGTTTTCCGTCTTCACGTTTGTTTTCCACCTTCTCTTCAAGGAGTTTCTTCTTCTGAAGATCGAGGTTTATCATCTACGAAGAGGTAGTAATTCTGAATTAGGAAAGTTTATTGTTCATAACACTCACCGCTGTTCGTCATGAACATTGGGGAACGGTCGGTGATTGCTTAGTTGCCAACTGTGTCTCTGATTTGTGAATAGCTAGGCGTGCAAGAATCTTGACGAATCGAAAAATTGAACGGAGGTTGACCTGTACTGATTATGTATCAGACCTCTCTGTGGGTATATACATTTATATATCGTTCTGTACCTCAGTGAATGCCTACTCCTGGCTGGGAACAGTAGGCAACTGCGAGCTTTCTTGAAGTTGTGTGCGCACGCACTACCTCCCTGCTTACAAAAGGCGTCACACACAGCGGCAGTAGGCCCTATATTTATAGGCTTTGATATGTGAATAGACATTTTCCCTGGCCTCCAGAAATCTGGAATGTTCCGTAATGTGAATGACCTCGATGAATTTAAAGGAGTTGCACCCCACGTGCCATTTGCGACCCGCGACGTGTATTCTAGCAGTTCATTGAGGAGTTAATTTCTTGTGGTCGTTACAGCACGGCCACCACGATGAAAGCGATGAAATCGCAATTCCACCTTGATTTGCGAATTTACACGCGATATTTAGTTGTCCACAACATAAGAACAGCCGCAACTACTCTGTTCGTGACTTGATGGGGATGCGACCTGGTTTCCGTGATCAGGCAGGGTGGGGTAACACGATTTGGCAGGTTTGGGTAATTCGGTGGAAAGGCGCTGTACACTTCAAAAGCGCCCTAGGTAAATTGAAAAGAATCGTTAAGGAATGGGTACCTAACCAAGAAACGGACCCCAAATATCTGATCGGGATTTCGATTCGCCACTAATTTTTCATGTTCGAAATGAACAGAATCTAGTAAAAGAAACAATTTCCCGGATTTCAGGTGACCATCGGAATCGATTTCCGGTAAATTTGACCAAGGCGTTCTTTAGAGTGCATGAGGAGGTGATATCATTATACTACACTGTCTGAGTCGCCCATACCTGCTCATGCCCAATTGTTTCCTAACACGTGGTAAAACCTGATTGGTAGCTACTGATCACTGTTTAGTGAGAGTAAATCGGCTGTGTTATAACACAGGTCTTCATCAGGGCTATATACCACTAACCGTGCATAGCGACTGCAATACTATGGTCATTCTCACAGTTATAAATCATCGAATAGGCGGAGGAGGATGAATTAGTCAGTAGAAAATCAGTGGTTGTGCTTTAATTCAAATATATGTGGCGTGTGGCATGTTTTAATTCATCTCATCAGTATTGTTGGCGCCACTGTCTACAAGAAATTTCTCTCAGTCAGGTTTAGCGGTGTTCCCCGGAAAACAATTTAAATTCACAAACAACCGTCAGTACACGCAGACAACCTACTTATACCAAGGCTAGTATGAATAGATGCTTACTATTGACAAAGTCCACAGGCTAAGAAAAGGTCAGGCGGAGGATTTTGAACCTATTTACATAATGATAATAATAATATTGTCAGAAAGACTAAATCAATTGTACGACGAGGGTTTCAATACTAATAAGTGAATTCCGGTAAACTGCATTGATTATTCAACATACAGAAAATGATTGATTGTTAGTGAAGAAAAAAAAAACGATTTGAAAATATGAGATAACTATCCGAATTTTCGTTTTGCACGGACACAGATGTTGATGTGTTCTCATACTAGTTGATGTGGTTGCCGTTGTAAATCGGACAATTTATTTATGAGATTTCATTGGACGCGTGTAGATATTTAGAGTATCACAAATAGGAAACCTATAGATTTAAACGTCAAGAAACATGGAATTTATATCTCCAAAATGTCAATTACCTGACTCTCCTATATTCCATCATAACTTTCGTTATTGGAAACTCGGATAGGCGCTGGTATGAATTTGTTCTTAAAATAAATTAGCGTTTAAACACAGTCACGCTGTATACAATTTCGTGCCCCCATAAGACATTATTACACATGAAAAACACATCAATACCATCACCCAAGTATTAGGGATAGTTTTAATATCAGCGATTGACACAACACAGTGATCTCTCCCAGAGCAAGCACATGTAATAAAAAAAATTGTATGGTGGCGATCGGATGGTTTAACGCGATCAGATTGTAAATAGGTAAGCCGATTCCCACAAACCTAAAGCGTACAGTGTCCGTACAAGATACCTCTCAACACTCTGCTACCAGTCGGTGTCATTCTCAGAGGCCTCAGGGGATTTCCCCCCAAAGAGATCAAGGGTGTTCATTTGTTTTCAGCGTAGGAATGATCTGCCGGAGACCGACGAACATCCGAGTCAATATTTACCCGCGAGCGAACAAGCGATCAATACGCAAATTGGGCGCGAGATAATCACAGCCACGTGCGAATCTAGCAGCTTTCATTCGAGGTTTCCCCTCTCTTTTCCAAGTTAATCTTCTACCTCATTCCTCTAGTAGCCGGAGTTATGAGTGTGCACGTATGGTCATTTGGGGGTTTCCACGTAGAGCGAACATTCGACTTTGTTAGACTGGGTATATAGACCTATCGAAGGGTTTGGTATGGAATCAACTCTATTACGAAGAGATTAATCCCGCCATGAAGAATGTATATAGGTACACCGATGTCCCTAAAGAAGTGGGATAGCCTTGTTGGAGGGTAAGGACGGGAGCAATCGATTCGGAAATTAGTGAATGTGACGAGAATTTCAGAAAAAAAACGGAGAATTGATGTCCATAATCACAACAATCGCCAGCGGCCAAGGTGCAACCACTGACGGGAGCGGGTGAATCATAACCCCCACTTATACGAGGGCCTCCATAATGTTTTTTTTTTTTTTCCACAAAAGCCACTGTTCTCTACGCCTTGAATCCTCCATATTTCAGCATGTGGTTGCGCCTTTGATATGGGCTTATCCCACCCACCATAACGTTTACATCCCATTATCCACGACCACAACATCCACCACGATCGTCTTTAAGCATGTTAAGACTCCCCCCCCCTCGCCTGTTGTGTTTTTATTTTATTTTTTATTTGAGATTAGGTTAGAAGCCTAATTTAACGTGCAGTACACGTGACTATTTTACAATACTAGGCGCTGGATCCATGTTTCTCATTTCACAATTCATGCAGAGAGTCAAGCACAATGACGATAAGTTTGCCGCTTGCATGAAGAGATGAAAGGTCATTGTTTCAACCAATAACAAAATGGGAAGAGTGTCCGAGAAATGTCCTTTTTTAGCGCAACGATCCGTGGACTCGTTCGCCATCAGAATACCAGAACTTCATGGAAGCATTCTTTTCAAAATTGTGGCTGGTTCAAACTTTCACAGCAAAGTTCTGTCCGCCCTAGTGCCGGGTGCCCTACCTTCCTAACACACCAGCTAGTTTAAACCTCGCTCCCGTCTCCTAACCCGATAGACAAGAATGTGCTATTGTATGTTGCTCATATTTAATTGTGAATCTCACAAGCTGCACTGTCCATTGTTTGTTTCATATTTTTGTACCATCTGGGCTCCAGTAAACGGACTAGATCCCGACACACCACCCAAGTCGTAAAAGTCAAGGGGTGGGGGTGGGGGAGGTGTAGTTTTTTAAGAATAGAAATTATACCTGACACAAATTTCACTGTTTTTTCAATGCACACTTTTAATCGCTGTGCGTTACTAGTGTGTAGTTTCGCATTTGTTAACAATTGCGGGATTTCAAGAACAACAATCATGCATTTTAACTGCAATAAATAGGAGTGGAGAGGAGTCGCTACATTTTTAATCCTAATCCCAAATATCTATTTAAAAGTCACAACGATCTGAAGGCAGTGTAGATAGGCTATCATCATTAAATGAGCGATTTTATCGACGCCGTTTTTTTTTTGTGTGTGTGGGGGGGGGGGGGGGGGATTTACTATATACGACGGACTGACGTACATCGGAAGTCGATGATTATCCCTGAGCGAGGAGATATTGTTACCAATATATAGGTTATGAGCTTCGGTTTCTTCGACAACATTCCATTAGCGCGGACCTCTTCAGGTGCGTTTAATAACACACCGTAAAGTGGCCTCTTGCTCGCAGACCTTTATTGACGCGCCAAAGCGAGAATCTATTCCGACCAAATATAGCGAACACATTTTTATTTACTTTCTAACCCCCGAGCGACGGCCGGGAAGTGGAATCCTACGGGAAGAACAACTTCAATTAAGGCATTGCTCTGTTCTGGTGCCTTTTGCTTTATTAAGGAGAGGAAGGCAAAAACAATAATTGAGGGTGAGGAGTTAATCAGAAAGATGCACCAGTCAGCCAGCCCACACGCTTGTACTGCGCCCTGAATTCACACCCTGGCTGTCTCCGCCACAACCGAAGATAGCCCGCGGGCCTGTTTAACAGCCTATTTGACAACCCTGTTTTCGTTTTACAAGGTTTCCTTTCCATAATGTTTCCAATTTCCTTAATGGATAACGAAGATCCTCTGCTCGCTTTATCGATCGCCGTGCTCCTGATAAGTTCTTTGACAATTAAATGTTGCTAAGCCTATTGGAACAATTCGAAATGACACCCGATGAAGAAGAATGTCTTGTCAGGACTGCATCGATCATTCTCGCAGTGAGGAAAATCAACTTATGTCAGGACGCACTCGCCGAGAGGTTCGGAATGTTGAAGAGTTTTGGAGGGTGGCTTCGAATTTAGCTTCAGCTAACTAACATTATCCATGTATGCTATCTTCGAAGATCTCCACTGGCTGATTTTGGAATTGTCAGCTATTAACTCATGCTTCCGATACTCTAAGCATCACTGATCAAAGTTCCGTGATCTCATCACTGCTATAGAATCCACAAAATAGCTCAGATCAAACGAGTCCGTGACTCCACATTGGAGGGAAGCCAAAGCAGTCACAAATGGCAGTATACAGTGAATAATCCTTGTATATATAACGCATTTCCTGAACTTCCGAACTGGCTCTCACCTAACGTTAGAAATGCCAACTCATTTCTCTGATTTAAGAGGTTTCCCCAAAGCTCACTCATCGAATACCATTTTTTACATTCGTATACATTTGCCGTGTTAATTTGTCAGCCCAGCATCTGAAGTAGCCTCATGTAATGATTGTGCACGGATTACTCATTTGCTGTGTAATGATCTTGCACTAATTGCCCGTGGAAAACGTTCCCTACACAAACTCATGGTCCTGATACTCTTAGCACTACTATCCCAAGTCTAGGGTAAGTTCGTAACCTCATTACTATTAAGGAATCAACAAGTTCGCTCAGATCAAACGAGTCTGTTGGACCTACCGGCGGAATCGCCCCCCACCTCAGGCTGTCAGTTTAGAAATGCTAAATCACTACACGAATATCTATAGGTTCCTATCTTCTCTGTTTTTTGCTTCACATTTCTGTACATTGTAGTATTTTTGAAGGACTTTCCCTTATAAGCTTTCGTATTATGAATATTTTATAACCCTCCTGGTATAATTATAGCGACGCAAAGCTGGCGCGATAATCTCGGTATGCTGAATGATGTCAATGAACCAGCTTATCGATGTTATGCATTTGCTAATTCTGACACCGTATCACGAACAGAATGCATGCCCGTTTTTCTCGGAACCTATTTATGTGAACCCTATTCGTAACTTAAGGCAATCTTCAACTCTCAGAAAGAAAAATGAAAGAAAAACTGGCATTCTCGTTTAGGTTCGGATAAAAAAGGGAAGAAGTGCTATAGAATATTAATTTTAAAAACTTTTTAGCACGGTTTTTAGCAATTACAGTAAGCTTTGGTCCGGAACCATCCTACGAATAAAAAACGATGGCATGCTGGTGTTCCTACAGATGGACTGGCTGACCGACTATGTCAGTAAGTGGACGCTGATACTCTCTGGAGTATACTTCTAACTTTTAATTTCAACACTTAATTGACATTGACTCTGGAAACAGGGGAAACAATCTGTAATCGAGCTGCTTATAATTTTTTAGACTAATTGCGACCGGCACTACTAATTATCAAATGATGTTCGCAGAGTATACTAAGCGTATGCACTTTTTATATGAACCGTGAAGAATTTTGTAACTATATTGTGCTCTCCCAACTATCAGAGCCTAATATTCTCAACATATGTAGGTTAGATGATTGTTGGCTTTTTTGTAGTGTGTCAACTACTATATGTAGCCTACACATTGTGTGACCTAGACGTGTGTCACCCACGAGCACGTAAGCCTACCCCAGTATAATTCGACTACCATAATGTTCCAATGAATAACGCATGTTACATAAATAGAACATGATTTCAGCTGCTGTGAGATAACTGAAACGCTTTGACATTACAATATTTGTGTAGATCAGCTTTCAGATGTGTCTGTCAAGAACTGTAACGACACAGAAGAGACTCTAATCAGGACAGAGTAGGGAAGGAAGGGGAAAGTGTCTCGGGAGGATGGATCGAGTCGGGAGGATGGATGGCTGTTATCACTCGGGGAACCCGAAATCTGGTACCATCACATAGACACAAGCGATGAGCGATCGGAGGAACGCTTTATCTGATTCCATGCGATGGAACAGATTAGAGTGTCGCCTTTCTGTAAACTAAATTCGATGATATAATTTGCGCGAGATCCGTAAACAAATGTCAAGATACTGTATAGATGGCATTTCTCTATGGGCAAAACGAAGGTTTTCGAACCGGGAAATGTCAATCAGCAATGAACACATTTAAGCGAGTATAATTTCCATTAATCGCATAGCACTTCGCCTGTATATGTGGTATTTTCATCCAGCATGTCCAGAATGATAGTAATATATAGTATAATATGGAGTACTTGAAATGTACCTTCATGATAACGTTACACAGGTTCCCAATACGGTTATATATAATTATTATATAAATCATTCTGCAATCGATATCATTCCGGATCTTATAGTCATATAGCCTAGAAGACGGAGAGAGCTAGCTATTCGTTGAGAGAGTTGAGAAGAGAAGAGTGCATTGTAAATATGTATACCTATCTGCCTATGCCAGAACAGGAGGGGGACGGTTATATGCAAGGACTCATAGGAATATGTTAACAACAATTTAGGGCATAGCCTGGTGCGTATTCTACACAAAACTGTGTGAGCTAATCTCCAGATAGGTCTGGCAGTCGGACTTCCATACAATGGCGGAGTCACAATAACTGAATCTCTTCGCATTCGTAATTAGGTGGAAACCGGTCAAATAATGTGCCCAAATAGTGCATGGTAGCAGCTCATTGATGATCATCCGTTCGCACAATGGCACACTGATTGGATATCATGATGAGACAGTTCATAGAGCTGTGTAATATAGAGGTTATGGTTAATGAAGAATAAAATATGTCCATCATGATTTTTGCAAATTCCGTCCATTGGATTCTGACTGATTCGTTTGTAGAACCAAATTGAGCTGGCATTCAAGCACTCTTCACTCTACAACACGGATGACATGTGTCATAAAGTGACCTAGTCGGAAGCGTCCTAAAGTTTACATACTCTTGAAAATGTTGTGTAGAATTTACGTACACTGTGGTAACTAGCACACCTATCACGAAATGTGTGAGAAATTGCACACATTTGTGTAAAAGTTGTGTACGAGATTACAAAATGATTGTGTAATTGGCTACACAATATTTTTTAAGAGTGTAGTATACTTTCACGACAGACATTGACAAATGGAATATGAATTGTTACATAAGTACAGACAGGGAATGATGACAAATATTACATGCGCTTTTGAGTTATAAAACTGTAATGTATGATAATGATTTCTCCCTTCTACTCGCTTCTGCTACTGGGAAATTGTAAGATTATACTAATAATATGAAAATTATATATTGGAAATTGTAAATTTATGACCAAGTGGGAAGGCAGGCTCGTGGGTGACACAGTCCACTTAATCATCAAGCAACGATAGCCCCCATATTTCAAATCGTCGTTCTCGCATTTTCACGGATCGCCCCCTCCTTCTGCGTTTGATATTACTCATCACTGCCCCAGAGACGAGTCATCCGACGTTTTTCTCAGGTATGAGATTTATTACATCCCGAGTTACTGGTTCCTGATGAGGGAGATTGCTCTCAAGGAAATCCCTGAAAGCTCCGAGTCAGTTTGATCTGCTCAATTTATCGAGGCAAGAATTCGTGATGTAATCAAGGACCTGTTATCGCTTTAATTATGGTCATGTGACTCGATAATCGAGTCCCCTCACTACGGGAGGGGTCCTCGGGGATTGGGTGAAGGCATGGCGCAGGACAATTATTCATCTCACTTAGCTCGACGTACCAGTCAGTGGTGACGGTCGTCGCTCCGTGTTCTTCAATAACATGACATCTTTCGTTATTCACGCTGGTTTCGCCAGTGAGCAGTCGCAAAAAATGCCAATCAGAACAACTTAGGAAGGTGAGCGACTCGAAGGTTTCGCAAAGACGTATTTCCCTGGAAAAATTAATATCTGCCAAAGATCAACAGCGCACCTCGAAAACGTTTCATTGGAACAAGACAAATATCTCGAACCACTTGGCCACAGGTCTGTTGATATAGAAGGCATGGAAGATTCGTCCTATATTGACGTATTGTACGAGAGGTGGCAGATACTGTGTCCGTTTAACTCAACTAATTATTCTCAGGTAGCCTACAGTTGCAGTTCAACGGGGCTGCTGCTTCATTCCGGGTTATGACCGGTCAGTACGATACTACCAACTATCTAAATGAAGGTTTGTTGATAGAACAGGGATTCTTATTTATTAGCGTTTGGGAGTGTAAAACAGCTGCCAAAACCAGTGTTGAACTACTCTAGGGAATGTTGGGAGCATCAAGGACACACGTGGTTCTTCTCGCAAAACTGCCCTCACCCACAGGTTGTGCATCACTATTGAGAAGGTCATCGCCCAATTCTCGAAACGTCTGTCAAGACAGCGTACTCTACATGATCCTGGCTACTCAGATAGAAGAATCTTTATTAATATATATAAACTTCTCGATTTAAAAGTGTCTTAGTTAGAACGAAAATTCAAATTGATGGCTACTGCGGTAACTACGTTGGAGATTCATATACGATTTTTTTTAAACCTGTCATTTCGATATTTCATGCAAGTCTGCAATATCAGCCGATACAGCTGGATGATTCAGTTAAGGAATACGACACAATTGATTGTATGCAACGTTTTCTGACCTTCCTAACATAATCCTGTGCTCCTTTAATAGCATTTGAAGAGCATGTTTTTAGAAACATTTCTCTATTCGCGTGATAAGGAATCCCGAGACGGATGATTTCGTGTAATATGAGATTTCAATCAAGCATAGCGGGGAATCACGTGACTACCCACTGATGCTTTCAACCCCCATTCTCGCTGCGTCTGGGAAGGTCACGGACGTATAGCTTTAATGATTTTCTAGGCTTGACTCGAGAGCTCGCTCGGGTAAATTATATCTGTGTTGAGGGTGCGATCTAGCACACTGTGGCTTAATGACAAGAAATGATTTGTGTATTTGAACAACCGATTACTACGGGTAGTCCAAGGTTTGCCGGTTGTTCAGCCAGGCAATGCGAGGGCTACACCGTTATCCTACAAATTTGTTCTCAGGCCTAATTCAAGAGCTTGTTCAGAATAGAGATTTCTGTTCATCTATTATCACCTGCCTTTATACTACAACTAATATTATCAATTGTATACAGTACAGGCAGTGCTATCTATATTGAGATCTATCACTCAGTAATTTCGTGTAACAAGTGGTTCACGTACTTCCACGTAGCCCACAAAGCGTGATAACGCTTTCAACGACAATGGGAAGAGTGGGAGGTATAAGTGTAATGGTTTTCGTTGGCTTCAGTCGAGAGTTCGCTTCTAAATAAATATTAATGTTATGTATAGCGCTGCCTACTTGCATACTGATAGTCCGAACTAACCTAACGTACCAGGAACCTTATCATTGTTACAAATACTTGGCAAAATTTAGCAACCCGAAAGGTTGGGCAAATTCACCAATTGCACCAATCGATCTCAATGACAGACTATATGCTTAGCACCCGTTTTGCTGATTGAATTGGTCAGTCGACCTTACCCCTCTTGATGCTAATGTTGATTTCTTGTTTACCCAACTATAATACGCCTGAGCGATTTCAATAGAGTGGCAGTGGCTTCAGATGCTTTATACTTTCAATACTAGGAGGTTGGGAGTGTAGTTTGACATATCCAGTCGTCCGGTCCCAATAACTCGTCAATCTACACAATTCGTCCTATAGTTACCTGTTTTCGCTTGAAGAGATTCGCAGGTAACATCAACTTTAATTCTCTTATATCCTCTTATATTGCTCTCCATATAATGAGCAAGTGCAATCGCATCTTAACGATCCTATAAAACGTGTATTCATTATATACTGAATAGAATTATAACTTTTTTGCTTAATTTTTACTCTTGTGAATGGCTTTCCTCACGACTCGGTCCACGACTCGACGTGGCACAAACGTTAAATCGGGGTCTCGAGTGCCTTCAGATTGAGACCTCTCTCTGTGTTCATGATTTTGATCGTCAATTAGGATCCATAGTGCACGTTCGACTTCCACGTAACAAATAAGTGTCTCAGTGATACTTCCTACTGCAAATACATTTGAAGCTCCTTTTTTAAATTGAAGATTGTCATGGATCAATATCTAAAGTGGAGCAAAGTACCGATAACGTGATCTTTTTAGTTGACTCCCGTTAGAGGCTTTCACTCTATCACCGATTATACCCTATAGCCACCACACTATGTTCCTTTGAACCACGAAGGTTTTGTTTTGCTCTGTCAAAACGAGATTACCATTTTTTTTTTATATATTATTATTATTAGGGGAAGGTGGTGTCAGACATTCAACCATATCTGACACATTGCGTAGGCCACCCATTGCAAATGACACCATTGAAGCTACAAGCTCTTACAAGTCATCATACTCTGTGAGACGTCCTGCCTGCACCAAGAACGAAGCCAGTTGACTTATATTAGATATAGCTCTACCACATTTCGGATCGTGGTAGTTGTAACATTCAGACATCTTTCGAATAGCCTGATTAAACGAACACCTGCCTACATAGTGATCAGGGGTTTCCTCTTCATTGTGTCCCCCCACAGTTAGGGCAAGTGAGTCCTTACTCGACCCATGTTTTTACGGTTGTTCTGAAGGATTACAGTGTCCTGTGAGGACCTATAACACCAGATTTAATTGATTTCTGCCAAGACAGAGATTGTTGAGTCCCATATTTCAGAGCTAATTTCCTTGCTCGATCCATGGTTTCTGTGTTTCTAAAGATTACAATGTCCCATGAGGACTTGTAGCCCAAGATTAAATTTGATTGAATTGTTCAGGTGGCATACGAGATCCTCCTGTTTTAGTAGTGTGGAGGATTCGGAATATTGCGCCCGACTCTCTCCCTTTCTACTGTTTCTGAAGATTACAATGTCCCATGAGGACCTTTAACATCAGATTAAGATGCTCAGGTGGCACATGAATCCTCCTGATTTTGGAGTGTGGGGATTCGGGGTATTGCACCCAACTGCGCCCGACTTGCTCCCTCTTTTCAGCATTTTGGTTTGCCAACCAAGAATTGACAATTACAAAAAGTTTAGGTTTGGTTTTCTTGACTGGGAAAACTCCAAAGCCATTAAACAGCTGCCGAAGGTCAATACAATACAAGCTAGCAGAGCTACCAGGAGGACATAGGAGGAGTGGACTTGCCTGCGGGAAGGTGGCCTTGAAAATGCCTCCCACACACAGGGATTCCAATCAACTCCTAGCAGCCCCACCAACCTATGACAGCTGGTGGTGCCAGTGACAGAACCTGGATAATAAGATGTTCAAACTCAGGATACACAGGGAACTCGTTTATAGCTTGTTCCTTGCACCTTTGTACTTTCCCAACTCTCATCCTCATTCTATCTCTTCAACAGTCCTACCTTCAGTCGACTTTTACGACAGGCGGGGAACACCGCAGGCCTATTCTACAATATACTATACTATACTATACTATAATATATGAATAAACAGAGAAATATTATCCTACTTGACATATTCCTTTTATTTCACTTCCAAATTCCAATGATTAACGTTTTCGGAACCGTGTAGGTATGGATTTTGACTTTTGACAGCCTTCAAATACTGATCCGCTCAATTTCCCGAGACAACTTGTGATTGAATACTGGATCAATTCTCAACGTTGCTATTCGAATATATATAAACTTCTTTTCCTTTTGTGGACTTTTGTGAATTTGGTCAGGTACGTCATGAGGTTTGATGAGTTTTGAGGGAGGTCAGATTCCCAGTAAAGTCAGTCAGAACGCTATTGAGGCACATTGTCGTATGCGTGGATGCGGCTATTTTAGGGGTATTCCATTCATTGCGATGAATGTGGTTTGGTTCGGCGATCGAATGCGCGTCTTCAATAGTTCAACTTGTAGTTATGCAGCGATATGTCTGCCCATTAGTGTGAACTGTACAGACGCGACTCCAGTTCGCAAAATGGTTCGCATTTCACGACGGGGAGAAATAGGAAAGGAAGCGGAAAATGTGATATTATATCACGAGAGAGGGGGGTGGAATCAATATGAAAGTTTTCACCGGAAATTTTCACCCGAAGGACACAACTGAAGAATGATTAGAATGTAAGAACTTCCATCTGATTCTATGCGATGGAAGAGTTAAGAGTGGCGCCATGATGTAAACCAAACTCGATCAAATCTAGAGGTTCGAGAGGTCCGCTTCCCCCACTCTGTAAACAAATGGTTGTACTTCGAGATAACATTCGGGTACCTATACATTCATATCTCACATCTGGTGTATGTATGTATGGATTAGGTATGCTGGAGATACTTCCTTCCGTTCCAGGGAATAACCTTTTCATATACTTTTCATAATTGTTTTAGATTTGCTTTCTTAGCCAGCAGAGTTTGAAATACTCAGAAGGGTACATTTTCCAACAGAATTTCAGCTGTTCAATGGTTTATTTACTGTTTTATACACCATCGTTGATTTAGAAACAAATTCTTTTTTCGGAAGACTGCCGTAAATACCACTGAAGTTCAGCTCAGTAACCTAACAACAAAATTCCGTATTCGGTCAACAGCCATTTTTTGGCAAAACTTGAAATCAGATTCACCATGACAACGTTTTCTCTGATGTTGAAAATGCATGGGCATTGTCAATGACAAGGAACCCATATAGGCTGGTGTAATAACCATCAGAAGGTGTACATGAATCCATATTATAATATGACCTCAATTCTCGAGACGGCGATATATATTGGCGCTGGTATAAATCATTCGGCAATCGATATCATACGGGGTCCGGAGGTCTTAAATTCTAGACAGGTCAACGTAAGTGGGGAAGTGATTGCAACGTGCATGTACTTGTAAACAAGTCAGCACTTTACACAGTATAGAACGGTGTGCACAAATTCAAATATCGCGGCCTCAATGATTTTCTTGAACCAACCGTGACAATAATTATCTTCAGGGCCACAAATTGTTCTCTGCATAATGTAGTATTTTAGAGAGGAACAGGGTGTGATGGTCGGGGGAGGAGGTGGGGGAGGGGGAGGGGGGGGGTGAGGTGACCTCTTACATCATGAGAACGTCAAAAGAGCAGGCCTCCGGGTACTTTTCGAGATTATTCGATCTATTCCCAACTTTACTGGACTTTTTTTACTTACTGGTTTTTTTTTTTACACTATCTCTTCTCGTTTTTTTTCCTCCCCCTCTTCCATTTGCAGTTTTTTAAGCCTTCCATTTCCCGATTTAAACTCTCGATTTTCCCCATCCCCCTACTGGCTACGCCGTCACATTTTTTAAGGTTGTTTACGGGGATCACCCCTCCTCGCGAGTCATCTATGGATTGACAAGTAAGACTGTCTCGAAGAAAATCTGAAAGATCCAATTTGGGGGAAACTATAATCGGCTCAGAATATATAACGTCACACTCGAAAACGTTCCATTGGAATATTACTGAAAATTCTACCCACTCAGCCATAGTTCTGTTGATGGGAGTCTTCCTACATTGGGGTACTGCAGGGGTGTTAACTATCCTGTGCCCGTTAATGTCCCGTTTGTCTAGAGAACATCATGCACGCAGGGCACCCGCAATTGTCCAACAATGGCAGACAGGGGAAGCCTACTACTAACCATGTTCCTTTCACTTCGACGTATCGTGACGTGTTGCACACACGTACACTACGGTACCGTGCCACGCTTACTCTCGTGAATGTTTATTTTTCGTGAAGATCCATACCCGAATTAAGGTACGCGCAGCCTATATACAGTGTTGCCGTTGGCTTGGCATGTTTTTATATTCCAGTTCATACCTGGTCAGGTCACAATGGTACCAACTATCTGGCTGAAGGTTGTTCATAACACCATTAAGCGTCTTATTATATGATTAAAATACCCCCTATGTAGCGAAACCGCTAGTTGGTATTTACATAAAGAAAGTAGTTCACGTGGCAAAACCGACGTTTATTGGACTTATGTGAGGCTTATGAGAAAGCCATCGAGTTCACAAGCTTAATTGTCAAATGTTGTTTTGACAACCTGTGGCTTAAATTCTAATGTGCCGGAAACATTCACATGGCTGTTATTCAGTTTCTTCCCTAGCACACCGTAACCAATTAATAATAGCAACCCAACGGGGAGGCTACCCTAGACAATTTTTGAACTTAAGCCTTCCCCCAACCATTGGGGTGGTCCTCGAACGCTCAAATGGTTTTTGCATTTTTTGCCATTTTATGGCAATGGGTGTGCTAGAACGATAATTTTTAGGTTCAATTGTTTAGGCTTTCGTCATGTACTCAAGAACTTGCTTGAAAGGAATGCAATTCCCATTTGTATGCTTTTACACACTGTTAGTGCAACTGAACTGAAAATAAATAAAAAAAAGCAAACAAACATATGATCTATTCGCGTCGTGATGAATCCCGCATCGGACAATTCCTTAGAAGAATATGAGATTTCAATCAGGCATAGAGGGGACTCACAATTGTGGATACGCACCGATGCAATCCTAACCTGAATTCTCGCTACGCCGACGGAGTCCCGGCACGTATTTTTTTATTCGCACTGGGAGAGCGATGCTTAAAGTATCAATAATATTTCAGTCTCTAGTCAAGGGATCGCCCCGAACATTATTTTTCTGTGATGCTCAGCATTGCCTGTACACACACTAATAATGCGAGCGATAAACTGTGACGTCATGAAAACAGAAGGTCCCTACGTTTTAACATCAACTACAACCGACAAAGCCATGCAGGTAACCATGATCCTTCAGCATGACAATAGGACGAGTATACGAAACTTTTATCTACATGTCAAGGATTACGTTGAGCCCGAAAATAGAATGTGGAGGACGGTGTTTGGCGAAAAAAAACATAAATCAAATCAAGACTTCAAGGTCGAAATAAAATTGTTCACCCAGTTATGAAGAACCAGTGATATCGATCCCGGGTGGACTGATTCATCAGAAATGTTGCACAAATTATTCACTTGGATTGTGATGCATTGTTGCCGTTTAGCATTCACAGCTCGAATAGTGAGATAACTGATATTTCCGCAAACGTTGATCGAATTATGATTTACTTCTTGACTCTTGACACAACAGTAAATGGATGTGCGCAGGGTTTGGGGTGAAGTGAAATTCATCCACCCATTAACGCACAAGGTATGAGATGAGCGCGAATGCAGTACGATGGAACACATTTTTTTGTTACCCAGATTCCATATTCAATCGATTTCCCTCAGGATATTGAGTGAAGCAGTCACAACACTCTGTACGTTGTGAAATGAGGCATGATCGGTACGGGCAATGCCGCAAAATGTTCGTATTCCTGCGGGACTGAGCAGTATTCAAAAATTGTTTTGCCGTATGCTTACACATTCATAAATACCAACGTGAACTATGTATGTTACTTCAAGTGTGTAAAAGTGGATTATAACCGATTATAATCCAGTACTAACACCGTCTGGAGACGACACAAGTATGTCTTGGAGAACTCGAATTTGCGATCAACGGGGATTTCACATTTATTTTTAACTCAAACTGAACTGCATCCAATTCACTACCTACGTCATGCCAACACACAACAACCAACAACAACAACACAACAACCAACAACACAACAACCAACAACAACACAACAACAACAACAACAAGACAATCCACATCCACTCATATAATGTTGTCATCTTAGATGTTGTGAAGACCTCTGTTCATAGCAATACATCCTGTTGCTGAGGGTCATTAACATAATAAACCCGTGTGAACGCAGAACAGTTTTTTACCTTTCGTCTATAGTCTGACAGGAACTTCGTGTCATGATTCAGAATTTCAATCGTCAAATGCATGAAATAAACACTATTCTGTAGATACTTCCTTCCGTTCCGGGAGAGTGCCTTCTTAAAATATTCGGGAATTCCCTATCTTGGCCGGTCTGCTTCATAATTTCTAAAGAACAGTAAGTTATCTTTTTCAGCAGGAATGGGACTTCTACTGATTTACTGTGCGCTATGTAGCATCTTTGATCTGAGATAACAATCAAATCATCGAAAACATTTATGGAGACTGCATTGAGTTCAGCTCAGTAACCAAACAAAATTTCTTCGAAATTTACATTCCCAATTATTAAAATTACTCATTGTTTCCCTCACACTATGTATTTATTGAAAAAGCCAAGACATGGTATTTGTTCGGTCCAACATCGCTTTCCGAACTCCGGTAAATGTTAATTGGTAACAAACCAATATTAGCGTCTGTACATTCGGTCTATAAGCAGTACCTGTTTTACGTAAAATTATGATAGCTAAGTCTCGTAGATAGGCCGATATGATAATATTACCCCAATCCCCGAGACCAGGATATCTAACATCTCTGGTATAAATCATTCTGCAATCGATATCATTCGGGGTTCATGGGTCCTTCATATCCTAAAAGCTGACAGAACCGTTCTTTTGGAGGAGTAGAGAATAGTGAGTATGGCGACCGTATATACGACGTATACGTGAAAGGGATCGTATCAGGTAAATATTTGAACAGATAGATAAAGGAATTACGAGAAATTCACACACCACTAGAGTAATCTTCAGACACGTCACACCATCAAACCTAAAACCCGCAGTTAATTCCCAGAGTTAGAATCATGGATAAGATGTTGATCTACACGTGGATGTAGGCCTACTGGCAATCAAGTTCAAGAGTTTAAAGGGGAATTATCATCTAATATCGTATCCTCTGTTTCCCATGTCCTGATAATTTAGCTGAAAAGCTGAACGGTCATACTCATCATCATCTACGTCGGCGCAGATGCTTTGGACATTTCTATCCGGGAATTTAGACCCTCAATCACTGAGTAGTCATCACATTTTTCACCGAGATCGTTCTCATGATTCTCCCCCTCCCTATACTATTACTCATCACGGACACACCTAGACGTTTTCCTCAGGTATGCAATTTATTACCTCTCGAGTCACCAGTCTGGTGGAGAATATTGCTCCGGAGGTAATATACGAAAGCTCCGAGTAAGTAAGATTAATCTCTCCATTCTATCGAGGCAGGACTCGTGATGTAATCACGGACCAATTATCGCTGTAATTATAGTCACGTGACTTATAATCGGGGTCCACCCATACGGAGGAAGAAGGGGGGTCCTAGGGGGGTCAGGTAGGACATAGCACGTCATAAATCTAATCTTCTCACTTAGCTCGACAAACCTGTACGACGTTCGTCGCCTCGTTCGCTCGCTTCAATAACATGACATCTCTCGTTACTAACGCTCGGTGTCACTGGTAAGCGATCGTGCTAAATGAACGTCACCTTGGAACGACCTAAGAAAATGAGCTGTGAGCGACTCGGAGTGTTTGACGGAAAAAAAGTATTCCTTCGCTAAGAAAAAATATCTGCATGATCAGGAGACAACAGGTCTGCTGAGATAGGCTGGTAAAAGACAAGGCAGAGTCGTTCTATATCACACTCCTAAAAATGATGTGTAATAATTTACAAAACACTATGTAACCAGCATTCCGGTGTGGTGTAAGAACTTACACAACATTGTGTGAAGGTTGTGTAAAAAAAATACACAAATTGCGCAGATTATACACCGGGATAGGTTTGCTAGATAACAACATTGTGATAGTTTAAATTACTGTGTAGGGTGACAGATTCCGTGTTCGTTGAACTCCGGATTACTTGGGGGAAATTACGGTCGGTACCGGCAAGTCGGTGTTGAAACAAATTATGTGGCATGCAACAACCATGTTTGCCATTTGAATTGGGCGGTTGCATTATTCCAGTTCAAACGCAGTCAGTGAAATGCTAACACAACTATCTGGCTGAAGGGCTGTTGATGAAACTAGGAATCCTATACCCTACCCCCTATGCGGTTGGGACCGCTAGGTGTTCGACCTCAGAGAAAGTGAGGTGGGTGGCAAATCCAGTGTTAATTGGACCTCGGAAGACTTTGGAGTTTGTGAGAAGTAAATAAGAATAGATTATGTCTCCATTCTATTTATTTGAATTAAATGTGCATTAAATTAACCAATTGTAATCCAATATTTTAGGCGATATTCTCAAGACAGCTATACTCGTAGATGGAATATTTACTGATATTTCCGGACCAAAGTATGTATACCTTTAGGAAGTGTTAAAAACTTCAGTCGAATCTAGGTTTGGTTGGTAACATCGATTGCAATGACCCCGTCTTGGGGACCTGGACGTGTTAATTGACTCTCTAATATCTGAGTCCGAGATAGAGGTTCCTTTCTAGGCTTCGCACGATAAACCCGGCCATAATCATGTCACGTGAGAAGAATGTTTTCGAAAACATGTCCTCTATTTGCGTCGTGAAGAATCCCGAGTCAGAGTCAGACAATTTCTTGCAAATGTGAGATTTCAATCAACCATATAGGGGAATCACGAATTAAGGCAACGCCTCCGATGTCTTTACCCTCCATCTTCTTTGCGTCTGGGGAGGTCACGGAATATAGTTTAATGATTTTTGTCGGAGCTAGCTCGCTCCAAATAGGGTTTCTCTGTGCTTCATAGCATCGCCAGTGTGTAGTGCGATTTGGCACACAGTGACTTGATGACAACAAATGGTTTATGTATTCGTACGAGTTGTGTACTGCTGTTATATAGTTCAGTGAGGCAAATTGATGACAGCATTTATGACGCTCAACGTGTAGTGCAGTGTTGTCGCGCTCCTTCATTGTGACATCGACATCGGAAGGGGTAGGCCGCAGGTTTTCATTATTTTTCGGAGTTCAGTCAAGAGCCTGCTCCGATATTGATGTCCCTGTACTGCTCAGCATTCGTCTGTATACATATAATAAAAGGGTATATTCACACTTGGTGACTTGAGGACACCCACATGATTGATATATTTGAGAGTACAGTGGGTTGTGCTATCTGGCAATGTCGTCACGTTTCCGGATATGGAGCCGGTCTTCGGCAAAACATCCACTGGGCACAATAGGCCAACAAAGAGATCTGGTTGGGTTACTGTTAGGGTCTAACGTTTCTCAGCTCTCCTCCGAAAATTTCGCAAATAGCATGGGGTGTTAGGCTATTCTGATCAAGGATGGGCCGGGCTGAAAAATGTTGTAAAGCTCATTTGTCCAAACGTGGCTGAATAACGGATATATCTCTAGTACACCGATTTGTCAGAATGTAATATAGGAGGGCCACGCCGTACATACTTGATGTGTTTTCTTTGTTCGCTATCAATACATTTTTAAAAATATTGTTTTGAACCAGTTTGTTGAGAATCACTACGTACAAACTTTCTCTCGAAAACTTTCTCGCAGAGGTTTTTCTTTAAATATTTGTAGTTAATTAATTAAAATGTTGGCACTGGGTAGTTTTAGCCAATAGTATTCTGTATCCCTGTGTGAGCTATAAATTTTAGCCAATTAAAATTTATTCTAATACAAGCAATCAGAGATAAGAAAGAATTATTGACAACATATGGATGACCCTAAAAATAGCGTTTCATGTCACGTCGAAGTAGGGGGCTGTGCTAAGAAGGAGTCGTGAAACGTATTGATCAATGAAATACATAACCTATAACGAACATACTCAGACAAACATGAAATGTTTTCTCGAAATTCTTGTAAATTCACGTAGGTCAGTAAAGGTAGATAGGATGGTTTTACAGAGAGTGCGAGTTAACACATATTCACTCGATACAACGCTGGTGAACACCACATGATGGTGTGATGTCGTAGTTATGAAGGACAATGGTGGCGGGGGGGTAAATGTATTGTAGCGCGGTGAAGTAAATCGTCTTTGTTAGCTTTTGGGAATCCTGCTTCGTATAACATTCCTGTATTTTTTGATAGGGTGAGCTAGAACATATGGTCACTGAAAGGCATCAGCTATCTTTTGATTTAAACTGTATACATGCACCAATGAGAAAAGCCGACGTAAAGTGACTGGATGACCAAAAAATCGAGGTGAAATCAAGAGAAGTTGAGATTAATATTGTTCAGTCATGGCAATCTCATCGAGATGCAGCAAGCATTAATTTCGATAAAGTTGTGGATTTATTTCTGGCAGTGATTGCCTGAGGAGATGGGGATTGTCCAACCTATGTTTGTTTGATTCCTGTCTAGTGGCTGGAATTCCACCGATTTACATTTTTACACTTTGAGGTCGAATGCTCGACTTCATATAATATCTTGAAGATTGGCATTCTCAACCATGACACCGATTATGTGCCGCCATCTGTATCTCCCGACTCGCACATCTCTGACATTAGAGTCAGATACAGTCGTGACGACAGAACTGATCTCCCACATGGATTCATGTGTCGATGAACAACACTTAGCTCCTCTGGCTATAGTCTGAGCGTGTTCTGAGTATGACAGAGTTCGCTCATCGCAGCTGTGATAATTTCGGACTCGTTATTAAAGGTTAAATGTTCTCCCAGATATTCACCGCTGCTTAGTAATAAATCATCCGCGACGTTTATTAGTTCTTCGTAGAGGCGCGGTGTAATAATCGACGTCTTGTTATCGGCAGCATGAATGCTAATTGTGAATATATGTTTATAAACCTGCTCTGATGCAACAAACAAACGGCGAACAGAATCTGAATAGGTTTTTTTTTCTCCTGGTGAAATGCGCATTAAATGTGCCATTCATCCGCACGGTATGGAAATAAAACGAATATCAGAGTGAACGGTACGGAAATAAAATATCACAGTGACTTTCAAATATTCAGCATGGCAGAATTGTCTCATTTATTTCCCGTTCGGAACCTAAGATTGTACCATGAAACTAGTTTAAAAACATTCATCCCATTGCGAGCCTGATGGATTAGTTAAAATTATTCATTCCTCTTAGGTCTTATTGACTATACGACAGAATCAGTCTGTGTGATTTCTTTGTTAATCGGAACATTTTAGCCATTGCGGAATTGTCTGTCAATTGTAATAACGCCTGAGGGAGATATTGCACTATGACTATATATGACGTAGGCAGTAGGCATCTTGCATTAGTGTACATTACAGCGGGAAAAAAAGTTTTGGCCTGCAATGTTCACTATATACTATGCTACAACATGACTATCTGTCAGTATTCGTAGAATTTTGTGGTGATCTCTAACCCTAGCAAAAGATACCACTAGCCAAAAAAGAAAAAGAAAAAACAGTGCGCAGCAGCTGGCCCTACTCGGGATCAATGCGCCAATGTCAAGCGTTGACCATAGATACAATCAACCCACCCTCACCTCCTCCAAGACTATCAGTTCCGCTAAAGTATTGTAGCTGGGTAGACGACAATGGCCAAGTGGTAGAGTCTAAGAGAGCACGATCGGCTAGCTGGGTGCAGTCATTCTTTTCAATATCTGATGTTTCTCATCACTCTACCTCTTCAGCAGAAGAATGATTGCATGTCAACCACATTCGAGAGATGGGGTGGGCTTCTCATCGACTCCCTTGAGAGAAAATGTGTCACGTTATTCTCATTTATACAGTGACTGGGATATGGGAGGTCACCGCGAACAGACAGGAACCCTAATAAACCTTGATAAATTTCAGTAATTTTTCAATCAATTTTGGATTGCATAGCCAATATTGTGTACTGATCTGTTTGAGTTCAAATCTCGGTGTTGATCCTGGCATGATGCGATCGCTAAAACGGCTCATTCCGTGGTCTTCCCCCGTCCTGGTTGGCTACATCAAACGCCTGACGCAGACCCACTTCTCGGTCTCTCTCAAGTGGTGCTCATATATCGGTTATACCGCTAGAGTATGGTCCGTTTAAGAAGTTTGACAGTTTCCCTATGATGTCTGTGTTCCTTCACACTATACAGTATTGCTGCCTGTACAACTATGACATGAGAGCGACTTCCTTTAATCAACGATTACGGAATCCCATTGATACAATCCAAATTTACGGGAGCTGTCTCAATCAGATCAATTGCGGAGTCCGTATCTTTATATATCATTCGAGAATGACGATCAACGTGAGTATCTATCTGTATTTCCGACTACCGCGGTTTATCCACATCCATTTAAAAGATTCTGTGTTTTCAAGGAGCTACGGGCATGTTCGTAATCAGAAACAGATCGGAGGTTCGTGGTTTGTTGAGGAACGATTTGTGCAGACCCTATCTATTCTGAGAAGTACTTCATGAAAACAGAGGAAACAAATATATGAGAAAGATACAGAATACTGGCAAAACGGTACAATACATTAATGGCGCCCAACAACACCACCCACACCACACACACATATATATTCTATATATATATACATCCATATTTATATATATTTTTGTATTCATAATTACAAGTAGTTCCACCATATTTCGCATGCAATTGGAGGTTCGGAGTTTTCTTGGAACCACCATAGCATTAGAAATTCTTTATCCATAACTAGTCATTTCGAGTCAATGATATACTGGTAAATTTCGTACATTAGCCGCGATAGTACCTGACCGCTCCCGTTACTGTCATCACGCAGGTACTCCGCAGATTCAATTATCAGCCGCCGAAAAGGTTGACCTTGTGTGAGGGGGAAACATAATGTGTTTCTCCATAAGACCCTAAAATATGCGCGGCTGGATTAAATATTAGGGGGTGCTAATACCGTTCCGATTCTTGTGATGCGTGCGGTTGGCTATAGCCAGTCGCCATACTCCGGCGCGTTATGCACTAAGCTTTAGTCCCCCAGGGCGACTCGTGCAAGGCGATGCCTACCTGTCGGGCGAACTGAGAAAGGAAGTTAATTACTTCCTATCGGCAAACAGGGAGAGAAGGGGTTCTTACGATAGCACAGCAGCGGACAGGGACTTGGGGTGGCGGCGGGCGAAACACTTAGCTCTCTTCCCAATCGTCGGCCGTTCACCTTTTGCCTTTTGCTGGTTCAATTCTCCTATAGCGCCTGAGAGAAAATTCCGGGGAATATAATTTGCTGCGTCCCCGTTATTCGCCGATATTTCCGAAGAATAACATTTAGATTTTTTGGTCCGACTCAATCCCTTTCTAGAAGCGATTTATGTACAGCTGTGTTCGCTTATTGGCGAAAGAGTTATGTCAATAATTGTTTACGCAGTTAGGCGGACGAGAAATGCCGAAGGATATTCATAAGCAAGAACTTTTAGGGATAAGAGGTAGGAGTACTGACGACCGAGGAACGGGGTTATTACCCCGGGGATGGGAACTCCGTGTGACCTTGATATCAATGCAAAAGGTCTAGAATAGGATAGAGGCGATGCGACGGGCCAGTTCTGAGGGAGATGATTAGACCTACCAGTTTCAGATTACAGAATTTTTCCAGAAACGTAAGGAATAACAAAAACTGTTTGACAGGTACGGAAGTGCCCAGTATAGCTTTGCCTAATTGCTAATAATTTTTTAAATGAGCATCACTTTGGTTATTTAAATGTAGATTGCGCTTTCGACGGACGTGTTGCGCAATTGTAATATCGATTATATATAATTACCATGCGTTGAATTCAATTTCAGATGTTTTGTCAGCGCATGATTATCGCCACTACAATTATAATCGTAAAAAGGGCCGCGGTCAACGGAAAAAACACAAAAAATTTTGTTAAAAAAACATCGAAGGATTACACAGGTATGGTAAATTCTGGCGTAATGCGGTTCCGGGGATACGAAAAGGCGGGTTTTTTTGAAAAGTCGTGTTTAGCAAGAACGTCCGTTAGGCACAACCGGTGTTATAGACACAACAAGCTGACAAGTTGAATCTTGCTTTGGGGGGCCAGGGAATAGCAGCCTGATTGAATAATCTCTATTATTGATTATGCTATCAACTCACATCGGGACTTGTCATCTTTATTCGAGAGGGAACAGACCAAAGCGTTTCCACACCCTCTGTTTGATATTATACCGGTACTCATCAGGAGAATATGAACTGACGAAAAGTGCGGTTTTTTTTTTTAACAGTCTTATTTTTTCACTAGGTATTTTCCAGATGGAGGTTGGGAATATTGGTCCTGCCTGAATAGTTCTCCTCAATGGGCCTTATTTTCCTTGCTTCATTCCTTTATTTTCTCCGCACACTTCTGGTATCATGCCGTTTGATGGTGTGTTATATCTTCCAGTCTTCACCCAGTCTTTCCGAAGCGTTCCTAGCTAAATCATAAAATCGCCTCAGTCTCAGGTTCGAAAGGATAAGACAATGTTCCAGGTGGACTAGGAGAGGGAATTTTAATTGAAAGTTTTAAGGATGATGCTTAATCCCTTAAGCAATTCTCTGTCCGAACAGAGGGTTCCATATTTGTTGAACGTTACTCTAATCCTTACCGACTTTCTAATCCAACAACGTGAGTGGCGTCCACACTCATCCGACAAACGTCGACGGCAAAAACATTATCGCATACAACAGTGGTGCGCATTTGAGAAGTGTGAACGCGCCTTGTAATCTCGAAGAATTCGGGGAACAGATGCGGGATGAGGCCCTTTTCCTAACTCCACAAACAAATGCCAAGTTGACGTGATATCAGACGGAAAGTTGAAAAATGTTTTGATCCGGTTTGCTGAGAGAGATACACGTTCTTTAGAGAAAACCAAAACCACACCAATAAGGAACAAACCAACACTTATAGGCAAAATTACCATGGTACAAATGCTCATTATTAGCGCATTATCACAGATGGATTTTGGGACTATTTTCATCATAGAGCAGATGCTGTGGTTTTATACATTGAGTTGTGTTGTATTTTATGGTCGCTCAGCACCAAGACACAGCACCAGCAAACAGTTAACCTTTTCAAAAAAAATTATTCAACCGTAAAATTCTCGCATTCACAACGCACCTACGGTATTGTGAAACTCGGCAATTAGTATTGACAAATACATTTTTTACACGATTTTCTTGATTTCATTTCCTATCTATTGATACTAAATGTACTCAATTTTCAAATATAGACCAACAGTAGTGTCCCAACTTTATCTCTCGCACTGTAAAATGAATTTCATTGATTACTTTCGAACTATACAACGATTAACGCTGGTGAATCGTATTTAATTAACCAATCTATATGAATAGCGTGTTAATGATATGCATTGGTACTTGAGTGGGGAGTGTCACGTTTTCCGCCTTTCGCCTCTGTCTGTCCAGCTACTGTACACATGTATTGGCCGCAGATAAATGTTACATTAACAAAAGTTGTATTGTTCTTGAGTTGCTTTTACACTTCGCTGTGCTTCTTTATTATTCACCATGTCGACCCCCAGCTAAAAGGAGCTAGCATCGACATATTACACTTACCCTCTTCCCGTCTTTGTATATAATTTCACAAAACTTCAATTTTCTTCTCCACAACGACTACCTGTACGTGTTAAACAAGATAAATATACGCCTTCACACCTCCCAGGACACGATTAGCATATACTTACTTTGCCAAAAAGTACATTCTGTGCGATCTCAAAAGTACCATCGAGAATTCTCCCTGCTCACAGGCCCCCTTAAAAAAACTAGGTCGTATTCACTTTCGAAAATATTTCACCTACATTTGCCTAGCCTGCACAGAAGTGTTTGTGGGGATATGGATTTGACGGTCAAGGTCCTTTGGAATGCCCCTCAAGAAGACCATTAGTCCTTAAATAATCAAACTAAAAGTCATAATTAATCATTAGTTAAAAAAATTGCTTGAAAGAACTGAACTCTTCACACGTACTCCATCAACCATGCGAACCATTTTTAGTCATTACTGGAGGTTTGATCGAGACCGTACTGCGCGGTGTCGTTTCTTAAAATTGAAAATACGCGTCTTTAGGAAAATCATACGATGCGTTTCGAGTCTACGAGAGTTCATCTGATTTTGTTTACGAGACATTAATTTTACGACTCTCTGAAAACGTAAATTACTACAATGACTGTATCATTGCTAACCATATACGACGAAATATAATTGATATAAACTGTTATTACGCTAAACTAAACTGGATTTATGAGCAATACCGATAGTGTCTTATCGAGTATGAACTGCTCTAGCCGAGGCCCTTCTTCTTCTTTTCTTTTTCTTGATATATATTATATATTTAAATTAACCCATTATTATTGAATAAAAAGAATCCATCAATCGCCTGTATCTATTATCTTATCATATTTAGAGCAGATATGTCAGCAAACCAGATCGTTTTGAGTCAATTTGGCGAGATATTTTTGGGTTGGCAGGTCATGCATCCGTTGGGTCACAATAATACGAAAACGTGTGTCTGCGGCAACACGAGCACACTATGCCGAACTGGCCGTATAGCTTTACCAATTCCTGGTCACCACGTCGTTTTTGTACCCCATTGCCAGTGTCTTGTTTACTCGCGCCGTTACACGCTATTAATCTGTTTCTTTGCTTCCGCTCTACCCCTCGTTACACATCGACTACCGTTATTATTTTGTCGTAAGTTTGCATTCCCAGTGGATTACAGTTTTTCAGATATGCCGGTGTATTCATGAGCCCGATTGATCATAGTAATTAAAACGATAGATCACAGTCCGACGCCTACACTCTATTCTCACATCGTAAAGATAAGATTTTTGCCGCACTACCGCGAGATATTCGTACACTATGGCCTATCCCATCTACCTATCTTCAGTAACACCCAACATGTTCTAAAGTGAAGGTTTTTTGAGTCCAATTGAACTGTCGACAGAAGAATCTTCTCCGAGAAGAGCATGGTGCAACCGTGCTAGGCAATGTACGATCACCTGTCGAAAACATAAAGACTGGCGGGAATTCCACAACAAGGTACAGGGCACAACAACATTTTAGCTATTGTAGGGTCTGTCAACACTACGTATTGACATATCAACGTAGGATGATATCCTACGACTGATATCGAAAAACCTCAACAATCAGTGTTCCACATAACTGGATGAAGATGTCGTGACGCTTATATAGCGGTAATACCACATTTTTACAAATTGTGCTGAACGGACCTTAACCCAGAAATTGAAATTTCACAGTTCGTGCCACAAACCCAACTATTCCAGAGGATTTGAATATCCGGGAACCCGAATTACTAATTCCTCGATATATATCTGACAACAACCAGGATACACGTTATAAACAATCCCACGTGGGAGCACTCGAATGTGTTCCTGAAAGTCCAGATGGTACATCAAATGCTTGTTGATTCTTTACTATATTACTGTGTATTCAGAATATGGAATGTACTTATTTAAGTGATCCTTTGTGTTATCTGCGATTGTATGCCTAGTCGAGATCGTTCTGATTGAGATCCTCATGTAACTTATAAAAAGACACATATAAATCCACATCTTTATTTACGTTACCGGAATTCTGTCTACCCCAGCTCTCAGCTCCTCCATCACTTGTTAAGCCATAAAACCACCCTACAAAGTCTCAAGTCTGTCATGATGGCCACTTTCCCGCACGTCAACTATATTTGCCGTCCTCCCCGGATATCATGGCAGTAATACGAGAGTGGAGCATCTTTGTTTCACGTAATGCGTAACAGTTCCGTCTCATCCGGGTCGATCTCCTGAGTGCATGCCGGGTGATTCTCTGTGTTCCATCCTCAAGGCTCTTACCACTAAGGATGTTTTCCACATTCAAGGTCACGCGTCATCCGAAAATTAAGCTCTTAACCTTTCACTTCACTCGATTGTTTTATTTTTACGCAATGAGATCTAATTACCGTTATATATGATCTCATGTATGTCCCTCTTACGGAGATTTCTTAAACTGGGTCGTACGTACCATCGAGTTGCGATGATTTCTCAAGATAGGTAGGTCTATCTCGCTATCATAACTAATCTCATAAAGCCTCCCCCGAGCAAACAACGGTATTCTACGCGCTTCGCGGTGCCTGTCGATGTCCATTAAAGATAAGTTCGGCATGAATCGACACTCTACAACAGACGAGAGCAAACAAGGTCCATTCCTCGTGCTACGCGTGGAAGTACATTACATATAGTCCTCAGCGCGGTATTATATCGGATCTCTCTATTACAATCGACGGGAGAGGGAACGCCCTGTTTTGAAGGCAAAGTGCACCGCTTTCACAATGACCCCAGAGATCAATCTTCTAGAGTACAGCAGGGGTCTGCAATATCTGTATTTGCTATCACAATCTCACTGGTGGTAGTAAGGTTCAGGACAGGAAAGTTTTTAGTTTCATCCGTTCAACCTATCAATCCTCGTAACGGTATGCCAGAAGTTCTTCCATTGGAGTACGCACTAGTGGACGTATACTACGGTGGTTACCACCTCTCTGCCATGGCCTCCGTATATGAACCAGTGGTTGGTGTGCAGTAGACCGGCGCAGAGACACGCTCACATTCCCTGAACAGCCGCGCATGTTACTCTGAGATCTGCTTTATAATCCAATCTCGATAGCTCTAATGAATCAGATGGGATCCCTGGCCATAAGGTCCCGCCGGGCTTCGGCGCAGTTTTATATTTTTTAGTGAACTGGGATTGAAGTAGAACCGCCGACCCTGAATCTACAATTGGGGACTGTGTCACCGTGGTTTACTTCCATCGTGCTGCACTTTTATTCACTGGATTGTACATCCACCGTCTTGCACATCCACCATCGTACACGTCCACCGGGGGCACTCCTTACTCGAGGTCTTTCCCATCGCATTGTGAATCAAACGTTCACGTTCACTGTTTACGTCAATCACTGATCACGCATATCATGGTGTTCTGTGCAGGGTGCATTCCCCAACTGGTTGCACATTAATTTGTGTTACACTTTTTCGGGATGTCGGTTCATCGAAGTGAACGTCCACCCGTATGCCTTTTCTGTGGTACAGGTCCATATTTGTGCCCCTCTTCCTCCGAGTACCGGTATAACAGGTTTATTATCAGATGTTATAGCACATCGCGGGGAGTTACATGCTGTACATGAGCAAAATTATAGTAATCCCCAAATGTAACACCGCATTCAAAGTTTTCAATTGGTTTCACTTGAGAACTGGATAGTTACTGTTTCCGATATCGAACGTGTCAGGACGATTTTCCATGTTTTACGATAGAGCAAACGTTTCCAGCGGCTTTCCGTGCTGTAGCGTCCTACACGTGGCCTCAACCAACAAAAACAGTACGTAGCCCATTCTGCGTTTTGAACTATTACAGTAACAGTTAGTTACAGGTACATGTTATGCTTCAATTATAGGTTGACGCTCATGATTTTTCAATTATATCCTTCCTGACCCCTTCCCATGGCAAGCGCTACAAATGAATTATTTTAGATCTAATATTATTAGACATTTCTATATAGCACAAAAACGCCCGGAAGCGAAAAGAACGAAAGCGTCTCGTGCGCTTTACAATATGCAATAGCAACATAAAGAGAAAAAAAACATAACAAAAGCAGACAGTGCAAAAAGGCACGGCATAGACAATCCTGAATAGGTGCTTTTGAATTGCGTTATAGATGTGGCGTAATCGAATGGGTTATCAAATTCCTTGTATGACCGTAGGTTTTTCGCATCTGTTACTAAGGCCTCTGTATCAGGAGTCTTTGATCTTAAGAGCGTGGGTGGGCGTATGTGCTGATCAAGCTGGACATATAGGCTGGAGCAAGACCTGTGATTCTTGGGAACGTAACAAGTAAGATTGTTTCACTTGGCAAGCCAATGAGAATACTGTTATATCTGTCTAGGCGGCATGTGAAAAATGTATGAACAAGGCTTCCTTGTTGGTTTGCTGAATCTAAATATTTGCGCAGCTGCTCATTCTCTCGATGACTAATCATTGGCAGCGGAGTTGTTATTCGAGAGGCCTTAGACATATATATGCCAGTCATGAAACACAAGTTCACCACCTTGGACCCACAACGTTTATTGAGATTCCCCCAATACCATGTCGTAGGCAGTATCGTGTGGCCTTGGTATCAACCGCTTCTGTTCAGTCTAACAGCCGATAGAAAGCGGTCACCGGGCCCGGGTTTTGTCAAACCACACGCGGATGTCCATTGCAGACGGTCACAAGCGCTGTTCCAAGCCGATTTTTTCTTTCAGTAGATAGACTGTCTGACGCGAATTTCTTTTTTCGTACAAAATTAAATATAGGACGATAGTGCTCATGGTCGAGCCTGGCGTCTTGAGCAATGGTTTTACAAGAGTTGCTGTAAATTCGAAGAGATGGAGATCTGTGCACAAGGTTTCTAGGCACGGAGGCAGGTGTGGAGCCAGATAACATGTCCCTGATTTTAAATCCTTGATAACAACAGGACATCCTTTCTATGAGTTCCATCAGTTCTAGAAGTTCGGATAGCAAGATCTTGTATTCTTTCGTAACAAAAGTTTCGTTGAGAGTTCCCCTTGACTTCTCAGGGGAGAACTCGGTAAATTATCTTGAGCTGCGAGAAGGAAGTGTTTGCAGGGAATGTTTAGTTGTCAAGGAAATCAAAATTCAACCCAAATGGTTCTGGTGACCGAAACTGCCTTTAATTAATGTTGCCGATGATTCCTCCTTTAGGGCGAATTTTGGAAGACGACCTAGCCGCGCTTTCGTCCTTTGCGGCCGAATTGCTTAGTTTTTGTTTCATTTCCCCTCAGGCAGATTCGTTGTATCAGGTGCGTTTTTGACGGAGAACTTAGTCTCAGTGAGGGCTGTATCTTATATTTGACTTGGACATTCTATAAATGCCGTGTGGTGACTGGTGGCGTGTGGGACAATGGACTGTTCACCTCAATAATTTGGCAAGCGGAGACGTTTTGCTAGTTGATTTGCTATGAGCATGGGGCTGTACAGATGGAGTAGTTTTAGAATATTTCTATTCCTGCCTGTCCCCACTCGGAAAAATCATTAATTATCTGGCGATGTGCTCATGCCTCGAGTAACGTTACCGAACATGCTCACTGCGTGGGCGTCACATCCACACCAGCCTCGACCTTTTATCAGTTTCCCGTTTCCCTTCAACTCTTCAAATCTAATCGGCATGCTTTCCCTGAAGGTATCGTCTGGGCTGGCCGACGACTCCTTGGTATAAACTATCACTGAATACTGGTCCTCAACACCACTTCGTGGGATAGCGAGAATTATCCGCACAAATAATCACTTCTGAGTAGACCAGGGCAATCTGCTCTGCGGGTCCCACCCCGTATACACAACCTTGTCATCACATTTCACATCCAGGTTGCCGAAGAGCGATGCTAACGTCACGGCGACTCTATCCAATCGTGTTTTTTTTTCACGGTTGGTTTAGTACGGTTTCATCAAAGTTACGTAGAAAGGTTATTCCAAGCTTTAGGTTGATGTTTGTTTGAACATATCAATGAGGTGGACGTATTTTTTAACACCAGTTAGGCCCGCCTGTATTCGCTATAAACGGTTAATAACAGGCACTGTTTTGTGTTCACGTTAGTGGCGTGCAGGAGTCAGTAGTTGTATGACTGAATCGGACGTTCTGGCGTTCTGGTATTTGCTTATTTCATTCTGCAATTTTTCAAAATCCTGTTTTTTAAAGCGTTTTTTTGTGAACACCTGTTACAAAATGACTAAACACCGAATCTCCGGATCCTGAACAGGTGAATGTATCGTACGGAACAAAGCAATGGTGGTACTTTCTCTTGAGATATCTGAACCATACTAATGGACCAAATCAAATTCCCTGGAATCAAACCTTTCCTTTCCTAAGATTGTAGGCTCACACATGCAGCGTTTCAGTATTCCGATTCTTGGTTTTCAAGTACAAACCCCAATATCTCTAGTTAACGAAATAGTTCCGTATAGCCCTATTCACGACACTTTTTTGGAACAATTGTAGTTCTCGAAAAGAAATTGCCACACTTGAGGGAGTAAAAAAGGTAGGCTGGCGAAAAGTATGAAACCAAGCATATCACATGTCCCTATTTTTCATACAACTAATTTGTCACGTAAGAAAGGATATGATTCTCACATCGAGGTCAAATTATTCACGACTTATATTATATTCGTTCAGTCTTAGTAACTCCATACCCATTCGACGACAATGAATTCTAATGATTTGCATTTCAGGTGGCGCAAGAACACGTTTTGATGCATTATATATGAGGTACAATGAGAGACGTGATTCTTGGGGAGATATTATCCTTAAGCCAAACCAATATTTCGGTTTTAATCGAACGTTTGCTGAGATCTTAAAAGAATTAGGATGAAATCAAACCTTGTATATATATTCCGTTATATTATTATAAATGATGTAAGAAGGACGACTGTCCACCATCTGGAATAAACAATCCTCATATTTCTCTCTTATCCCATAGCCGGTAAACTAGGAACGTGTCAAAAGTGGGAGCGGAGGTGCAATTAGCATTCGTGTACCATGATCACTATTGGTTGTAACTTGTATTCTTGGCTAGAGTGAAGCTATCGACGTATTAAGCCCGCAAAAATTTATTCTTAATTTTCACATCTCCCTCATTTTATCCTCTTGCCACCTTCCATCGATCGGTCTTTTTCCATATTCTCCGTCGTGATATTAGGCCCTGTACATTTCAGGGTTTTTAGAATAATCAGCTAATAGTGCTTCACGGTATATCGAGAATTAAGGAGGGGGTGGGGGGGAATTGTTACACAGATCTTATTGCAATAGCATCTAATACTCCCGCCAGCGCAATCGGCAACCCTTACTTATATTTGGGGATAGGGCTAACGAGAAAAGTGTGCCTGTGAGCGCCATTACGATTGGCCGGCGTTGAAGGGCTGATGACTCCAACCAATTGACTCGTCTTCAAGGAGAAGGGGGGGGGGGGATAATGTCTGCTTTACGTCAACAACGGTAGGATGAATCACCGATCATATTATCTTCCAGCATCTTTACCTTTACCATCCACCGCAGCCATGGCGCGACCTCCGTGGCGTGCTGCGCGGAATCTTTAAATATGTCTGTAATCACGGGGAGGGATAGATCAGGGGGGATAACGTGATTACTTACTGCTCGATGCGCTCTCCCTGCTTCAAGCCTCCCAGCGAAGTAATTGTAAATATATAAGCAACTAGAAAGGAGGATAGGTGGCCTAAATGGAGCAGTTCCGCAGCTAGTTGTTTAGTACTCAATTCGAGACAGGGTCGACTTTGGTAAAGTGGTAAATTGAAAAAGTAAACGAAACGGCGAAATCTCCCCTCGCATACCCCGAAAAGTCAAGCAAATGACAGACTCATCTCGTGGGGGGGGGGGGGTAATGAGATAAGTCAGTGATTGGAAGTAAACTTATAGAATAATGCACTCGGAATTAAAACACAATAGCTCTTCCGAGTTAACTAATACGGACGTTTTGTCCAGGCTTAGCAGTGGTGGAATTACCGATTATCTAAGGTCTCCGAATCGATTCTCCTAACGGATAAGGCAGTTTATATACCGGTATGGCCTGGCGTAGGCTATATGGCCATTCTTCCTGTGGCGCTGGGTCGCTGGATCAGTTTATGTATGTGCCGGTCAGCCCATGTCTGCTCGTCGCTTCCTGTTTTTTGTTGTAGATACTCACGTGGTCCATACCCCCTACTTTTAACCGATCAATAATTTTTCATCGCACTGATTCCTTATCATTTCCGTGATTGCCACACACGGTTTTCGATAGCTTTAGTAAGAACGACTCGTGGACAACTCCACATTAGAAATACTTATGTTTATCTCTGAAATTTATTTATGAAGAATTTGGAAATTCATATTGAAAATTATTATATTCAAGAAAAAAATGGTTCTCCATTAGAGTATTTGGCAACTCATGTATGCCTTTGTATTTCTTCTTTTGTTGATCGCATCTGTATTGACAGCACTTTCCGTATCCACAGAGACCAGACACTAAACGTTCTATCATTTCTTTTTCCTCTGCCTTTAAATTGCTTGTAATTTGCGTATTCATCAGTTTTTATGAGGTATAGAAATTAAATTGAACGTGATGAGTTGCAATTCCCGTTCCTCTGCATTTCTCTAAAACCGAATGCACCTCTTCCTGTGATGACCTTCAACAAAGTATCTTTGTACCGTGCTTTGCCAGCTGATTTTCCTGTACATGACTTTGCTGCTCCGGGAAAAAATATTGAAAAACAACAACACTGTTCCTCTGACTTCATAATACAAGAGTTGGTTGTATTAATTTCGAATTATACGACCACAAGAGGCAAACGCAACTAAAGTTTTAACTTCGTTCATGATATTTTTTACCGCCAATTGAATTTTCAGGATAAGTTTGTTCGCATCGTTTTGAAATATAGATGTATGGGTTTGTATTGTTTACCGTATTCTCATCCAAGAAAATTCTTGCTGGAATGAGCTACAACTTGGTCACGAATTGGTCAAGAATCGAGGTCATCATCAACAATCAACGCTGGGCCGCAATCCCAGCCTTTGTGATTTACGTGAACAGACCTGAAGTTGTCGCAAGTATGATCGGAATTCCTGCACTCGTGTGCTACAAGTAAGCGAAACCTTCGAGAAAACGCTGTTTTTTACGCTCGGTACCATAAGCTTGACCTACATATATCCAGGCCTACGTGACAGTATAGCTTTGAGAAGGCCTACACTAACGTACAACACTAGAAAGGATCAATGTCAAACAAACTTAAAAAGGATGCTACATGTGAGGGCGTATTAATCGCGTAAGGAATTATATGTGGCCGGCTCAGTTCTCGCCTTAGGATTGTATTGGGTCTTACTTTTACAAAATTGAATATTGGGTAACACCGTCTGTTGAAGATGTAACCTGTACAAGACAATCCTTTTTGCAGTCTGCGAATTCATTCTCAGATACACGGAATAAGGTAACCAAAGATCTGATATTACCATGGGGTTATTATATCAACAGGATGAGCAATGGCAAAATTCATGTAACTATTTGAAGAGAAAACTCCAGCCTCAACAAATCAGCAACATACCTTTTGTGTTACTCTGAAATTGCAAAACTAATAAAAATAACAAACTCCTGGGCCCAGAGCACATAGATGCGAAAAGTGACAGTTGTGTTGCATGTAAATATCAACGCAACGAGTGCCCATCGCCGGCCCCAGCTCAGGTGTTGCGGCAATTGGTCCTTCCCTTCTAGCTATAGTGGCCGTCCTGATGCCAACTCGGTTGACATATGCCTCGGTACGGAGACATACAAAGTTACGAACACAGGATGTATGGTATTTATTTCTATTCCACATAGCGCGTCATCAGCTGTCCAGATAGATAGGAAGAGTGAATCGTTGGCTTGCCGTGGCTGGGTATAATCCCCGACCATATGATTCGAACCCCAAGCTCCCGGGTGATAAGTCGAAGGCCTTACCATAACAATGTTTACATGGCATTGTGAGGTATGCCAATTCATAGCACCATAGCAATAAACTGTTATTTGATAGCTGCCATAACCGATTCTCCAGATCTTCTTCAAGATCGAAGATCGTGGCAATGCCCGATCTCGAATGACGAACTGTATTGTATATTTTGGATTTATCATCTATCGTACTTATTTATTCGAGTTGTGTTATATTCTATTGGCGTGCACTAACTTGTAACTTTTGTACTTACCCCTGGCATCGTACTGTATATTTTATTGGAGCATTGTTTTTATATCGATCGTCGCACTTTATTGCATTTTCATACAATATTCAAGGATTAGGATTAAACAAGGATTAAACACTTCGCTAATGTTAGTTATTTCTACAAACATCCACAATACGCTCACGTCACCCGTTTGTTTGTTTTGCTAAACGACTATTCCTGCAGTCTTCTAAGTACCAAGTGTTCCACATATACACTCCGTAAAAGACTATTTCATCACCTCAACCTCGAACGATTACAAAGCATTTTCCTATTCGAGGCGTTAGACTGTCGATCTCAAAGTGCTCTCGTGTAGAAGATATACTCAGATCGATATAAATAAAGGTGCCGCATTTCATTGTTACTGAACGCCAGTTCATTGGCCTACTTGGCGGTCGATACTGCTGCATTTCGGGTGGATACCAGCTTATGTGTTATTGGATCAGTCAACAAAGATCCCTGGAGTGACCTCGTTAAGGTGGAGTGCCGTTAGTAGCGACAATGCTGGAGCGATTTC
Organism: Sclerodactyla briareus; assembly: GCA_026419785.1. Classification (NCBI taxonomy): domain Eukaryota; kingdom Metazoa; phylum Echinodermata; class Holothuroidea; order Dendrochirotida; family Sclerodactylidae; genus Sclerodactyla; species Sclerodactyla briareus. The sequence goes on along the minus strand of JAODTK010002344.1, from coordinate 122,888 downwards.
GTATAACAATTATTAATCTACTCCGTTTACGAAGGCTATCGATCGAATAGGGTAGGTTCGTGTCCAAAGAAGCATAACGTGAAATTGGTCGTATATAGGAAAAGTATCATGAATTTGGCAACACCCATAGTCCAGAATGGAAAAGAACGAAACATCTCTCTCAACAGTTGGGTCAACATTTTGGCATGTGCCAATGTTTACCCAACAACAAGTACATTCCTGTCCATCTGTTCTTAGTGGGTGGTTGTACTCGTTCATGTTCACGTTCATTCATGGGTTGTCTACTCTTTTCACATATTTTTTAACTGATGTAAACTTGACTACTGCATTTGATCCCATCGGTTAAAACGTAACATAGGTCTATTTCACATGGATGACCCGCAGTTTAAGTATCGAGACCCGTGTTCAATTTTACTCTCAGAACTGGAAGAATTGTGAACATTTTTGACAGTACTGGATAATTTGCGCTAACACCATCAGATGGTAAGTTGTGGTACACGCCTATTCAACTGAACCTGCCAGTTGACCCGGTAATAAACAAGCACTTCCAATCTAAAGAACCCTGAATCGTACAAACTACTAAAATTTAGGATGAAAACATGATGATAAAGGAAAGCGTATGACCGATATCTTTTAAACCAATCTAGGCATATGGCGCCACCATATGTGGATGGCCAACTTGTGGATCGGACTGAACTGCTGCAAATAGAGGTGAAAATTCCGAGGATTTACTGACTATGGTATGAGAACTTAATGACGATTACAGCGTCTTGAAACTAGAGGCCATCTTCCGTTGCCTAACCCACAGGCTAGGCAATTGTGACAAGGTGCCTGCTCGCTGGCGCACTCTACGACCATATTCGACCAACTATGCCACTGGTCGCCATCGTCCTATGAATATGCACTTGAAATTACACTATAGTATGTGACGATGATATGGTATGTGTAGGAGCTGTGATGAAGCAATGACTGTGATGGATGGATTGACCTCAATCTGAATACAAGTCTGAATGTAATCCTTCTGATGATTCTTCGCAAGATGCCTAATGACGATCGTCCACCTATTGACTCAGAGGCTTGCATTTCGTACTACAAGCCTATAACATAAACATAACATAAAAAATCCATTCCTTTTTATAATTTTACCCAGTAGTCAGTCCTGCCTGTCAATTAGTTACGTAGTTTTAGTCACCAATCCATCCTGCCCCCTACTTATAACCATATGCTCTGCTATCAACTGCACGCATGCTCTTGTTCTTACGTATCATTACTACTTTCATTCCCCTTCATATATAGACTACGATATACTAAATATGTGCCATTTAATAACGCGAGACTCGCATAGAGTGCAGATATGAGGTCAATTACTTCTCCAGTCTCTATAACGGTCGACTGACACATACGCCTCTCGGTTTAATGGCTCCGGTCTCCCTTAATCAATTTCCTTTATTTACATACACTTTTATCCCACAGCAAACAATACGAAACAATTAAAAGTCCACACTGGCAGGCACTTCATCCCCTGTATAATGTGTATCGAATGTGCCTGTCGGCGACGAACCGTATATTAATCTAGATTGCTTTGGACTTGGAGCGGATAGTCCAGTGGACTGATGAGACGTCGATAGGATGAGAACTGCCGAATCTGGGGCCAGCAAGGATTTATTCCGATCCTGCCACCGAATACGGTAGAACGGTTCCGTGTTCCTTAATCATAATGGGCTAATGTTTGTCCTGAAATATTGAATGACTATCGAACACCGGTACCCGTGTAATTCAACATCTAGAAACTGAATCGAGGTATTCGTACCTCAGTTGAACAGAATCAACGCGTTACCATCATACCTACGTATACAAGTTGTATGTTAACGTGAACTTACATTAATTTCAAGCAACTTGACAATTGATCATTGTGATACACTTTCAAGATTGACCATCCACTGATTGCAACTGTGTCTCCCACCTTGCAAACGGATACTACGATCTGACTTATATGCATTCTTGCAGGTTTAGACACAACCGCTCTTTGAAATTGATTACAGCCATTCAGGAATTGATACGGGATTTAGATTTTCTGTCACTTTTGCAATTGATACAAGGCATCGAAACCCGGGCACGGAACCGCGATCTGGAAATTATTAAATGCCCTATTGCATTTTAACACAACCTTCTGGGATTGACAACACAGTCATTGCTGTGATTAATATTCCCACTTCCGCGCAATTGACATAGCACGATTGCAAATGAATAGGGCACTTTTCTGACTTTCACAATAATTTTCGAAATACTCTGACATTGATACTGCGATTGTTTCCGTTTGTACTGTTCCTGAAGCCAAAGATAGGTTCTCAAATGTATCAAGCAGGGTGTGACCATTCCCAGCCTGGCCCGGGACGACATTTTTACAACCCCCCCCCCCCTGGGGAAGTACGGTCAGTGAACTCCATGACCGACCACTTTCTCGGCGCATAGATAAACGGAACTTCATGTTTCCAACGCAGCTGCTCACAGCCGACCCAACGATGCTTATTGCAAGTTTTTTCTCGAATAAACCACAGAATCCCATCAACGAATCTACTGCACCACAGCGGAAAGTGAAGTGGAGACCAAGACCCTCGTCACCACACAACTGTACGTACAGCCGCCTAGGAGAAAACGTCCGGTGAGGCGGTGGGACGTCCGCCCAATGCGAATGACGCAATCGATTTGCAATCGATGTAGCAACTTCAGAACTACTCCTTTCACCATTAAGCAGACACGTTTGGGTCATCGAAACATAGAAGTTTACATGAGATACATGCAGTTTTGCTATAATCATTATCCCTCGTTTGTGGATACGTCGTTGTGGCAGTTAACAACACGGCAATCTTCGAAGCTGATACGCTAACTTGGATTGACTACAGATATACGTGATCACAACATGTGACATTAGAAGACGGGCCGATTACGGATAAAAATTAAATAGCGGCCGATCACGGAAAAAAAGTTAAGTTATGGGGTTAGGTTTTGTCTAACTTCATCAGGTGATGAACCTAATTACATATGACATATATGATGCATATGCTATACCTGTGAGGATAGTCTCACTGTGCCTGTTATTTGCGTTGATTACTCATATAACTGTCTGAACCTGTAATTGTGACAGATTAAAAAACATTGTATGAATCCTTTGGGCTAATTCTCACGTTGGGATCAATTACCTCCCCATGCGTAAGCTTCCTATACACTTCTGATTTACGAGACATGGCTTTTATTTCCGTTTCAGCTCTCCATAGGAGTTGACAACCGTAACTGTGTTCACCTCACCTTTTTGTCGGCTGTATACGAGAGTAAATCCTATCTTCGGGTGGGTTGCTTAGGCCGTGCTTGACTAAGTATCTTCTGGACTAATAGTTTCGGTATGAACATGTAATACTTAACTGTACAGATGGCGCATTTCAACTAGTTTCTAGTGTATTATCCAAAAACTTCTTTTGTATTCCCTAGTTGCTAGTGTAATTGCTTTTGTCTTGTTTCTTTTCTTCGTTTTTGGACGGCGTAGGTCGTTGCGTCTTGACTGAGGGAACAAATGCAGCCCCTGTTACTCAATTAGTATATCAAGTTTCTCTGACAGGTCTTTCATCACATCTGTAAAACCACGCTTCATTGTCTTATCTCAAACGTTGTTCCTTTGAAGACCTATCCAACCGCTGGATTTATATCATTGTTGTTATTGAATAGAGCAGAAAATAAGGCCTGCTGAATACTGATTCCGCAGACAATGTTACGGGTCCACTAATACGAAATACCATGGTCCTTTCCTTTTGGATAATAAAGCCAATACGAAGAATGGGACATCTTTTCATAACAATTCATCACTTGGCGAAAACTTTTTCTGAGGCCTGAGGGTGATTTCTTTGTTAACGCCGACATGTTTTTTTCTCTGTTTGATATAGGAGAATAAAGGTTTTCCTCGATATCACTATGAAGTGTGTCCATTCTACCGTGCACAATTTCGACCTGACCATACATCCCTTTCACATTGATTGAAAACACACCCGCAGCTAATAAAGACTTTCTTTGTAAGACGTATCAACGCTTTCAATACTTTTATTGAAATTCTCTCCTAAAATGTGTTTCCATTGCCCCGTCTCATTGCACCATTACTTTTCAATCTCACACGAAAAAAAAAAGAATATGCTAATCAGCGAAACACCCATATTTCCTTTTGTCCGTGTTCATCACACGCACTTATTTGGACAGGAATTACAAACTTCTATTCAAGCACGAAAAATTAGATCTTTTCTACCGATTTCTCGTCCAGTCCAATATCGACGCTTATTGTATTAACCCGTTCTTTACACCAGTTCTACTGATACCAGCCGCATTTCCGTGGGCCTTTTTATGTATCCATGGCAACCATCTCTTTGTTCTCGTCGGAGACTGCCCCTGCCATCCTTCATACGTCTATGTCCATCAGCAATTCCAATTTTTATACCCCTAAGTAAAACCGCATTGTTCTCTGATTGAATTCAATGACAACACCGAACTTACTTGCTTCAATTATCTACCGAGGCGAGCATGGAGACTTTCCCTGTTTTTACACATTTTCCTCTCTCCCGCTGTTCTACTCCTTTTCTTCTTCCTCTTTCTTTTAACGTTTACATAAATTAACTTTCTCTCGAAAACAAGACGGAGAATTGCGGCCGGAGGCGTGACCTTCGAATTAGGTGGTCGATAGGATTCTGCAAGTGCCGATCGTTTTTCATTATTTATATAAAGCACGGTTTTAACTTGTCCGTACGAGCGTCATATAGCCGCAGATGCCGGGCATTTTTGGCGATTTAGGCTATACCCGTGTAATGACCTCTTTGAAAAGCTCTGAAGTCGTACATAAGAACTTGGTTCGAAAAAGTTAAAGCCTCTAGTCGACTACTGTATTCGCAAATAAAATCGCCAACTGTTCATCATACTGACAACAAAATAATATATAACATTACCAAACATAGGAGTGATTATGATTTCCCTTCAAGAATTGCTGATATGAAGTGTATATATAGATCTAATCGTTCTTGTGTTAGTCTCGAATTAGTTCTTGGGTCATTCGGGTAGATGTGCTGCTTGCAAGCTAGCCCCCTCTGTCCTGTCTGTTCAAGAATTGTGGGCGAATTCTTTAAGGTCCATTGTTCCCGTCGTTTTGGGCTGTTGTGGCATCACGTTGGCCAATCGCACCTCCGAAAGAGTATTTTCCAGAGAAATACTGTGGCCCCTAATTCATTAACTAACCATAAAAAACACATTCGATTCTACACGATATCAGTATCCAATCAGGAAACACCTGTTGGAGGTGTCTCTTTCATTATTCATGGATCAAGGTTAATTGTTCTCTCCACCGTTTTGTATTAAACTTGAAGACCAATGGTATGTAATGTCATTGACTCTTAGTACACTATTAATCCAAATTCAGCCCAAACCTCAGACCGAATTTCAGCCGACTCGATGTGTGAATATGTAGAAATTAGTGGAGTTCTGAATGTGGTGGTTGTGGAAAACTAATATGAGTACTCAATTTGATCCTTGTAAAATTAATCACAGCCCGCAAACAACACGCATCGCGCTTGGCGAACGGAGGCTGCCCCATCCGCAAAACCCAAATTGATATCATGTACGGTCTGGCAGTGTGGAATATCTCGATGAAAAAAAAGTAACTGACGCCATTTGTAGTAAGGTACCACTTATTGTACATATTCGATAATTCGGTACAAATCCTTCAGGGTTAGATAGGAAACTATCTCGCATGGGCTCAACTGGCAGAAGCGACCGCCAATACCCCGCCCACTCTCCCCCATTCGTTCCACTGCGGAAGGGTGACGAATGGTAGTCGCAAACAGCACCCGCCAGTCCGCCCGGGCCCATTGAATTGATTTAGAAGATGTTTAAGGTCCGAGCTTATTTGTAACCCACCGCTCTCACAAAATCTGGATTGGCTGACATGTTCCTATAGCTTGGGTGCAGCTGAATGTCCTAAGTGTGTCGAATAGTTTTCACACGTCTGTACATCCATAGGTATAATCCATTATATAGCCTCCACACATCTGTTTCAGACTCCCTGTGGACCCCTTTGGGTCACTTATCCGCGTTATTGTACTGCCCGCATCTGGATCATTGTCGGAAAGTGAGTGTATTAGCTATGAAATGATAAAACGGACACGGTACACTGTCTGCCCATATGAGCAGACGTAATATCTCTCACAAACTGCGGACGGCCTGTATGTTTGCAGAGGCAATTTCCTCGATGACATTGACCTATTATGTATGATATTTAGCCGTGTGTATACATAATCTGTGATCTGACACTTACTGCACTATGATTGGAATGCGGAATCAAGAGTGGTGCAGGGCAATTCCTTCATTTTCCAGTTCGTACTATGAAACCTTACTTAGCTGCCGATCCTCCTGTCTCGAAGATATCCGTGAATGGTGGCGCACATTCATACACCCTCACGCGAGCACGCACTCACCACGTGCGCGCTATTTTCATAGTCCGTAACCGATGAATTTACTGTTGTTTCTTTGACTCCTCCGATCCTAACTTAAACTATATCATAGTATACTACCCAAGACGGCCGACACTCCATTTCAAGGCTACGTTCGATCCCAAATTTCTTCAACATGCAGGCAACATAAGAAGGAAACGGGAGTTCAGCACATAGCTACTCACTTTGAGATAACTACCTATCCAACCGTGTAGCCCTGTATTCCCGGTTTTTTTTTTTTTTACATCCATCCTCGTTTTGAACACCCCACACCCCCACACACACAACGATGCGCATCAAGTATCGGCTACTTCAGAACAAACACTAAATATTGTATAATTCTGACCTCTTTCCAACAGCGTTCTACCAAGACAACCACTTTCACGTTCGGCCCTGTGACTCGGTAACCATAGAATTATAAAATGTAATGATTACTATGCCCCGGAGCACTCCCTTAGGCGACTCTTCGGGTTTCCCTTCTCCTTTGCGATAATCATACGCAAACTGCAACTAGTACCCAGCCAGCATTCATTAGATGTATTCAGGCGCAGACAAGACGAAATGTTGCAATAATCACATTTCCTCACGACTCATTGTCGAAGTCACTTCACTAGGTTTCACTTGATGACATTTGAAACATTTGTATAGATAGACTCAAAAAAAAATTGGGCTCAACCACCCCAGCCCTATTCCAGCAGTTGATATTGGCTGCGATGGATTCTTTGTAGCAATCACAATGTTCGGAGTATGCAGGAATCGCTCTTCACACGTCTGTGCTCTCTGTCTCCACCATCGATATATATAGTAAACTTCGATTAGAGTCGAAGGCCACTAGTGCACTCCCTCCCCCAGGACCACTTTGGGTCAATGTCCTCCCGCGTTGTCCGTTGCACGAATCATACGCAAGATTTTAAATGAACACCCTATTACTCTAGAAACGCCTTTATCAGTAGCAGACAAACGGCAGTAGAGTTTTACAAATAATGCAATAATTAGCATTTCTCACGACCATGTCAAAGTCACTACACGAAGGTTTCACGTTGATGACATTCGAAACATCTATATAAATCGATTACTACTTACGACAAAGAATGGGGTCGAACCAAACCCAGCCCACGATTATCAGTAAGCTAAGATTGCTAGAATGAAATTCTGTAGCAACCACACTGCTCATGGTATGGCGGGAATCGCTCTTCACACGTCTGTGCGCTTCATTGTACATCGATCTGACGTATCGTACTTTCGATTAGAGTCGAGGCACTATTTCAAACTCCCCATGGACCCCTTTGGGTCAACGTCTCCCGCGTTTGTTGTAGCTTCGACAATACTGTGAGGTAATGAGGCTAAGAAATGAGAAAACCGACACTGTACTGACTACCTATATGTTGAAGCGACCGAGGAACTCCTTCAGCCAACTGCGTCGCCTGTAGGTAGGCAGAGGCAATGATCCGGTGTACATTAACCTAATATGTTATATTTGACTGTGTGATACAGAAACCGTGGGACTAACACTAACGCACTACAATCATGGTGGGTTATGACAAGCGGGTCAAATTACGATATTGTTTGGTGTTGTTCCATAAGACGTTCATAAGCTCCCTAGTAAAGCAACAGTGTGGTGGTTGGTTTCTTTTAAATGGGGAACCGCGGCTCGAAGATAAGACGTGACGTCAGTTATTTTGCAGCCCTACATTACGTGATTGGTAAAATATATCTTGTCCATCCAGTCAATAATTGCTTCGAATGGATAGGTTCCAGCTTGACGTATGTATTCTCCTAAAACGTGCTGTGAGCATCAACTCTAATTGTTGTCCGGTATCAGGAGGAGTTGCCTGTGTTGCACGAACGTCTAAAATGAACTGTGAACAAATAACATTTACAAACAAACAATGAAGAGGTACATTGCCCCAATGAACTTGACTATTAGCAGATAATCGTCTAGGCCTGTCCACTGTATCTGTCGATAACAGGTTCCAGTAGATCTACCTGATCAAGTCAGAAAAACAGGATTGGACCACCGATAACACCATATATATATATAATCTCTATATATATATATATATCTATATATATATTAATTATATATTATATATATATAGATAAATTATAATATTAATCATATAAATTATATATATATCGAGTTGAAAACGTTATCCCTTGAGGGAGAGGGGACGAGGTGTTTCCGATTGGCTGATCGATATTGTGAAGCGTCGAATTCGTTTCCTCGTTGGGTTTAGGGTTAGCGGAAGCTAACAAAGGAGAAACCTCTCCTGCGGAGTCTGCAAATCGATCTACACCCGTATTCCATAAATCCCCTATACCCTCATATCTCGAAGGTAGGTGAGACGGTCGCACCCTTTCCCATAAACACGTAGCAACACACGCACCCTAGCTAGATAGATACTTTATCGCCTAACGACACGGAGTTCTTTTCTATCGAGTTTTTACTTAAATACTGTTCTTTCGCATTCAATCTTCTAAAACTATTAGCCCTTCTTGTCTCGCCTACCGCAAGCCTCACGAACTCGGAAACAGCGAAGACACATACAATTTTAGAAATGTTTCATTAATTACATTTTCTCAGGACCATTTTCACGGTCACCCAGGAATCCATTGATGATCTCTGAGGCCTCCATATGGATCGAAGATGTACTCCTCATTCCTGCAATGCGCATCAGTGAATTTCATTGGAGGAAAGCATTTTAGGCCAGCGGTGGGTTCAGTGTACATCATGTATCGATCGGAGAAGAGGTGCTGTCAGCTGAAACTGTAGATGTGGAATCGTTTCTGAGCATGTATGATCCAGTTCACCTTCTTCAAAAAGGTGGACAGGTAGCGGGAACATTGGATTGCGTGTACTGTGACTGACGTTGGACTTTAACTGAACATTGTGATATAAGATGTCGGTGACTCAGATGCATTTATGCCGAATCATGGACGACATTACACTCTGGTAATTAGATTGTTACTGAAGAAATAACACTGTTTCGTGAAAATTACCATGTAATACGAAGTAAAAGGCATCTTGCGAGAACATGCGTATCTGCGCCACGCTTCGTCACCTTGTTAGTAGACGGTATCAGCGTGCCTAGGGTATGGAGCTTGGGCGCATCGGCAGACGTTAATAACTTGGTTATGAACTCCCTATTGCTAGTAGCATTCCAAGTCGAGTTATGAATTGCCTATGGAAGAGATAGAGCAGCTGTTGACCACATAGGCCTATAAATTATAACTATAAACAAATGAGTATGGTTGTGACTTGCCATGATCCCGGATGAAAAAATCACGACAATGGCTGAGATTACAGGAGCTTTTATAGTGTGATCAGGGAGTGTTCTTCCTAACATGTCAAATTCTCTTCTCACTATTTCATATACCAAGGCGCAACCATTTTGTAAATGACCCACAAAACCGATCACCCTGCGTCTATGGGAGAGAAAGTTGAATACCTCCGGAACTGATACTGCCTCTGAAATCGTAGAAAGACTGTATACTTATGGAGGCAATTATCACATCTACAAAGAAATGTCAAGTCCTCAAAAGGACTCTAGCACGCCGTTTTCGAATTATTCGAGCGTGAAGAATGTTCTTTGAGAATCAGTCTTTTTCAGCCGTTTCATTCAGTCGAGAACCTCATCCCATACTGTAGCACAGTCACTTTGATATGTGCTCACATACTGTGGACAGTGTTATAGACTATACCTGAAGATATATTGATTTGAAGAATCCAGTTAGCTCATAAACATATCAAATAGATTACACAATGAGTAATGTGGAATTTTCATTTCATGACAATATTTATGTTCTAACAATGCATTAAGGCACCTACAAATCACAACCTACATATCTCCTATTACCTCCACATCAATATTGTCGTTGTATTGGTTGAAGCACACTAACTCAAACGGACTGTGTTAGACTAGGTTCGTGTACTCAGACACCACAATTCGTCGGAAGAGACGAGTCGGCATTGTTAGTTGTAAGGATTTTCCCTGACTGGGTGTAGTCTATGACAACATTATATTTTCATATGTAATTATATTCAATATTGCATGTTAAATTCGGCATGAGCAAAACACCATTATTTGAAGGGGTGAATTCGTCGTGCAACACCCGGCGATTAATGGACTGTGTCTCTTAAAGCCGATGAACTCATCATTTAGGGAATCAGTCAATATGGTCTTAGGGCAACGAACCAGAACACGTGGCATAAACCACCCCACGTTAATAACACTCCATAAATATCTCCCATGCTATTAATTTGCCAGTTCGTTTGCCGAGCGAGATATTACACAATTTAATTATGCGATAGTTATAGGCTGATAGAATTACCTAGATGTTTTCAATTTTGTCGGCGAGACCGAGCTCCGTAACTGTTGGGCTTGGACGTTATTAAGCATATCTGGATCGTCTTTATGTTTACCCTCTCCTGTTTTATTACATTGCAGAATAAATCATGGAGGGAGTCAGTCCAAACCCGACATTTAAATACAAATTTCGTTACGGAGTACGGAGTGTATTGCGCCAGATCAAATAGCCATCCATCATAACGATAAATGATGTCTTACCTGCATAACAATCGTCTTTGTTTCCTATTATAAATAATTATTTTTTGAGGCGATTGCTGTAGTTGGGTGGTAGGTGTTGATCGTTACTTTGGTGAGAAAATGACAACAGAAACGCTCAGGAATGTTGTGTCATTTAACACAAAGAAGCAATGAAATTCATACCGAATTAATCTGGTGTTGTTCAACTGTGACGTTATACATTATTGTGCAATAGGGTTTCCCCCGCAAAACTTCTGCCATAATGGACCTAAGTTGAAGGCTATAACTCATCATGGAGCATCGTATAGAAATGGGGTGTTGGGACTTAGATATAAATGTTCTATTCCCGCACAATGTAACCTCTTTCAATGTATTTTTTTTCTCTCTAACGCTACTAAACGGGTTCAGGATGCCAAGTAGGTTCATCAAGGAACCTGGCCGTATTGATCGTGGAGAAGCACTGGTGATAACTTGTCTTCTCTTCTCGACGAGTGCTCAAATTGATATCGAAGCAGGAGTGTAAAACCAGTTCCAACCTGCTCCTGGGACCGCCTTAACGTCCCCTCTGAAAGGACGATCAGTGAACCTTATAGGATTCAACCACTCTTTAAGAACCTGAAGGAGCGGAAGATTCATGTCCAACTGACTGCTCACAGCCAACCGACGGGACATATTGCAAAATACCCTGGAACGATCCATAAACCCATGCACCATCCTCCGCACAAATCCACATGAACGGGACCATGAAGTGAAGGCCAAGACCATGCTCATCGCAACTGCCGTACAGCCATCTAAGAGAGAGGTCCGGGGACTGTCTGTGATGCAACTCCGGATGTTTGCCTGCAAAATTTCCCTGATACCACTCTGCCATCCCTCTCTGCTCAGTTGTCCTTGAACTTGCGGGTAATTTTCTTTCCACTAGTAAGAGACTATGTCGGACAAGTTAATATAAAGGCATATAATGTGTCAATAAGTTCATTTATTAGAAAAACTAAACACCTCGAATGATTGGGGGAGCAGATACATTACTTCTTTAACAACGATCCTATTCTCTATATTCTTATTATTATTATTATTATTATTATTATTATTATTATTATTATTATTATTTTATTAGGATAGGATTATTATTATTTTTATTGTTGTTGTTAATGCTGCCACTATAAAATAGCTTGTCCTCGAAACGTGCATCACCTCTCATTCCGGCATAAACAACTTGCATGCTAAATTAAGAATCTGACAAGTTAACAACAACCAGTGCTTTTCCCCTCACCTCGTTAAAACTTCAGAGATTTGGGAAACTCAAGTGGCAATAACCAATTCATATGTATTCTTGTGGTTTAAAAGTAAGATCACCTCTTATACAATCACTACCGGTTGAACATTAGCAAACACCGCCGTACGCCCCTTCTCCACAAAAAATGTGATTCTAGTCAGAGGTTTTTCCGGGATGACACTTGTGCGAGTATTGACGTTAACAGACCTCGTCCACTTTAAACCAACTCCCCACGTCCACTTGATTTCAATACAGCATTAAATCAAGACTTCAAAATGTAATGAGTACTTCCACGGGATTTGCGGGGCATTTTCCGGCAAAGGAGATTATTAAAAACTCTGAGTTTGCCTGCCTTCGAATCGATTGAATACGCCCCGTGAGCCCTCGGCTTTTTCCTCTGAGTTTTAATTTATTAATTCCCTTTCCGTGATTCGCGGTGATGTGGTGATGTAGTAAAGAATATCTGGGAAGGGGGTGGGGGGGAGGCGGGTCGATTAGGCCTTCATGAAACGATGTCTTGTTCAACACATACGTCTCATGTCGCAATACGGACAGTCACTAATTTGGACACCCGTAGTCAGTGTATCATTTGCCCTCAGCAATGCGCGTATGGATCGTATTGTTCGGCAAAACCCAGGGAAGTTTCAACAGTTACTCCCTCTATCAATAACCTGGTGTAGTATAGTCATTAGTTATGGGGAAACTGAGAATTTTTCATTTTTTCCCCACCGTCCATTCACGGATTTTCACTGCTAATAGATACCGTACAGCGTTATGTGAAAATGCCCGCGGGTTTACCTCTGTTTTCTGTTTATGAACTCGCTCTTGATGTTTATGGCCTGTACGGCCTGATGAGACTATAATTACACTACATGTGTACAAGGACATGTCACGCAAGCCCACTTACGTAGCAGTAACTTGTATATATATGGCTGTGAGAGGCACACTACACCAGATTTACGCGTATATAGACTGTTTAGCCAACACACTACATCACACTCTTGTTATATGACTGTAAGTACAGCAACTATCATTGTCGTGTTTATGAAACGATTAAGCACACTGCATAGCATGTATAGCGTGTTAACGCGATAGTTAACAAAGCCACAAATGTAATGCTTTACAACTAATTCATACATCTCGAGCATGCGTATTCCAATGCATATGTAACAAGTAATATGAATTTAAATTGCTATTTTCAAGGTGAATGGAAAATAGAGTTTGTTTTTAATTTGGTTAAGAGCAAGATAATCGAGAGTCCTTGATGCTGCTCGGAAACAAAGATAGACCCATGTAGAATCAGATGAACTTGTCAATTTTAGATGACATTGGACACACGTGCATGACTTTTCGGACCTGGGACCACGGCCTACAAACTCTCATGTAATCAACAAAACAGACTATTGCCAAATGACATTCTGTATCTAGTATCTGTATTTCTACTGTTAAATTTATCGTTGATTGAGACTTATGGTGGATCCGCCAAGTTTCGAAAAATCCGACCAACTACTAACTACGTCCAAAATCAGGATAGTCTGGTACCAAGCATCTACTGATAAGATATATTTTGTATACAAGCTTTCATATTAACTATATGAACTCAACTTTTTCATAGAGCCCTCTCAGACGGACAAACGACGGAGCCGTAGTCTACAAACCTGAACTTACTGGTCGACTAACACTATTTGTACTTATCCTTTTAAAACAAAAACAGGGTCCCCGAAAGAGCGCAGCCACCGGGGCATTTAATAGGGGGCGTGGCCCCCCCAAATTCTTATAATTGCATCCATGTGGGTTGTTTTTACTCACACAAAACATCGCCCTTGTCACGCCTTGACCCCTTTTCAGCGAGTTGTTGCGGCCTTCGTATGAGTATAATTGGTTCTATTTGAATTTTTGCAATACTTCTTATCAAAGCTTCTTTAGCAATCATGTTAATGATGATTCGCGGAAGAATCCATTATCCGTTTGAAAACCTATTAATACTCGAATAAAAAACGGGCTCAAAACCCTTTAAACTTGAAATAAATTCATTCGTTGACGTTTTTTTTTTTCTTTACTCTTTCTCTTTTCTTTCTTCTCAGACCTGAACATTCAATTCAATCCCGCGTATGCTACATGTGTTTGAATGAATTGTTTTATTATTCGACCGTATAGCATCACCATACACTTGCCAAACATCATTGCGGATCAGGGCACATCGGGCCGAAACCATCAGGTGTGTTCGACCATAGCAAGGTGCCGATACAACCCTGGTTCATAAGGTAAATGACCGTAAGAACCAACTTGGAACCAGGAATATATTCTGACTGAAGAAGCGCTCGTAATGCGAGGTTTTTTTTTATTCTTACTACTTCCGTGTGATTTAGTATGGTGGTGACGGGACAAAACATACAGGCAACCACGACGTGAATGCTTCATAATAAAACAAGAACCAACAATAAATGATTTCTCAGTGGAGAACAACTGTAACCTATGTCTTGCAATGCTCATGCTGTATCGTAAACTACGAACATGTTTTGAGAGATTCAGTCTAAACAGGGATATGCTGCTCTAACAATTTCCCTGGTCTACACCTTCAGTTGAGTGGAAGCATCACGGTCAAAGCCAATTGAGAATTGCAATTTTACATAAAATCAGTGTCCAATACCCTACAGTATGCGAAACTATCTATTAGCGCATTGAGGCCTAGATCTTTCAATTCCACTATCACTTCAAGAGGGAACGATATAGGCCTATATATATACAATACCTAGAGCGAGATCACTTGGGATTCAAAACCCATCACTACTCTATACGCTGTGACAATAGTCAGGTTTTTTCACTGTTCGTGGCCTTGATAGTCAGTCTTGAGCGAGGTCCCTTTGACTTCTCTTCCAATTCTAAAACGAACACCGCAACACCTGGTCACCTACATAGATGCAAGGAAGCGCTTTAACAACTTTCGTAGAAATGTTGGCAACAACATTTAACCCTTTGAATTGGCAAGAACCAGTTTCCGTCAAGATGGTTGAACTATTCCTTCGTGAATGCTTTGTCACGAATTATGTTCGGATTGCCTGTCTTCATTTCCGCTATTCCTGTTTCGACCAAACTGAACTAAACATTGGCGCGTAAATTAACCGATAGGATTGCAACTGTAAACAAAGGTCGTTTCAATTTTATCCACTGGCTATCGTAACTATAAAACAGAAATATTTGTAAACAAGAGAATACTCTCCGCGATGGAGAATAGACGAACACATTTCCCTGATTGACGATTGTTGTAAATTGGTGCGAAGTTGTTTATCAAAATTATTATGAACAGGGTTACCACCTAGAGAACAACGGTAGTTCCAACACCGATTATGTCTGGGTCTTTTTCTAGAACAAGGAATAAGTAGGTATGTCCGCATTCATACAGTGGCACACCTAGCAGAAGGTCTCAAGATTTCGAGCATTTCACAAAGCATGGACAATGTACCAGAAGGTTTTAGGTAAATTACATTAGAACTAACACGGTTCAGGCCCGTGGCCAAATAATTTTCCTGCGATTTTTGGAGCAAACATGATCCCTCATCCAACTGTGCAGCAGACCTTTATCATTAGCGGTTGGGTCGTTCGATGCGACCGCTCCGAACTCCACCTGGCTGCCGCGCCTCCCTGCGGTCACAAATATGTTGGGCGAATATTGGAAGGTTAGGCAATTATTCAGGACAACTTCAAACAGTGGGTGAAACCAAATCGACCAATTCCCAACCAAGCCTATAGCTTATCATTGCGATGGAGTGTGATAATTATCTGGTTAAAACGTTGACCCCATTTTTCTCAAGACTTGCCAAAGTTTTTTTTTAACACAAGTTGTAACAGTTCAGGAATAGGAAAGGCGATTGTTGCGTGGTAATTGTTGAACGGAAGGTTAAACAACGCAACAGGGGTAAACACACGCATGGGTGCTTAACGAGGGCGAGTCTCGCTGCACGGAAAGTCATAAACAGTCAATTTCTCCAATAGAGATTTTTTTCATGCTCCGTGTTATCACAGACCTGAATATCTTCAAACGATGGCACCTCGCGAAAGCAAACCTCCGAGGGAACTAGTTACTAACAGGTGTATATTATATCAAATTTAGTAAGTCACTTTAAAAACCAGATATGCACCAAGAATCATAGCCGCTGCACAGGAATGAATACCGAAGTGTATGTTCAATAGAGATATCACTCTTTTATAAGTGACGAAATTAAGAACCGCTCTCAACTTTTGCCATCATCACCAATTTTTTCGCTGTTGATCTCGTTTGGTGAACTTACCGTTTACTTTTAAAAACACCCCCGGGTCTCGTCCCACTGTCATATTGGGTCAAATTGACCATGATAGGGTCAGGAGAAACTACACCCAAAAACCAAATTATGGGTAAGTTTACCCAGGTTTGAAGTAGACAATTTGACCTCATCTGGCCCAGATGTAATAGGAGTGTGATTCCACCCGACAAGTGTTGATTCTAATACTACATCCCAATATTCCGTGCCTGTCATAATTCTGTAACCATGGGCATCTATAGTTCTACATTCCGCCTTAGTTGAATATTCGTGGGACATTCAATTATCCTCGTTCGAAGAGAGAAAATTATTCAGTAAAAATGCGAATGGGTCGACCTGAGGCGAATCTATATCCATGCTTCTTTAGACTTATCAACACCTCGCCTTCAATACACGTGTACGCGGGCGGGAGTCATATTTAAACAGTTAATTGACGACGCCGCATGTCGAGGGGCCCCTACTGTCTCTCATGCCGTAGAACGCGTTAATGAAGGACACGGACTCCCTCGAAGTTCGGATGACAGTGCGTGCCGTTTCGGTTCGCCTCCCACTCCACCTCGGACGGTTGAAAAAAAAACACGGTTAAGACTCGACGATGACTTGTTAGTCTTATCGAGTTTAGATGTCGCCGACAAAGTGTAATATTTTGATCTTATTACGAGCAATGTTCGCGCACTCTGCAATCTGAACGATCAGTGTAGCTTTGGTGAGGTGAACCGCTGGAGGTGGCGACACTTAAAGGAGTGCGATGTTGCCTAGCGTCAAAACAAACAGCCTCAGCATAGATCAATGTATATCCCGTGTTCTATCAGGGCCTGGGCAACTACCAATCAACAATGGTTTCGCTTGTAGAATGTTACGACTCCTTACTAAATCTATGGTGCCTATGAGATGCCCGGTCAACTTTTTACACATGCATCCTATCCCCTCCATCTCCCAATTTGGAGCAACTACGCAAATCCCATTTTAATCTCGCATAATTACAAGCGAACATAACTATTGGGTGACATACTATATCCTATGTCCCTCTATTTTCATAAGTTTTATTTCAAAATCAATCTTGGTTGTTATGAACATCTGCACAAAAAAGTTGTGCAAAACCCAGTGAGCTACTTTAACGGTCGTGTAGTCCCCGCTAGCCAGATTTTATCATACTTGTCCAATCAATAGTGTACAGAGGCCTACAATTATTTTATTAATTTCATATTTCCTCGTACACCGGACGACCCTTCGTGATTGCCTCAAACGGACCGCTCCGTTAAATTCCATAAATATGAGAAACGAAGAGCTTTCAGCTAGAGTGACTCCATCACACGGGAAGAAATGGAACTAAAACCGGATTACTGTCGGATTACGTCTACTACGCCTGTTCCGTTCGAATCCAGATGTTATATCCAGGGAATGCAAGAACACCATACCCACTTAACCGACCTGGCTCCTACAAAAGAATGGAGTGAAGTCGTCGTGAATTCATCTCTTCGCGGGACAGAAGGAAGGGAAAGGGGTTAGGGATAGGCCCTGAAGATTAGTTGCTTGTGGTAGGAGGGAGTTAAAGCGGTATCCATAACTTTGTAAGTATCGCTGATCATATTTATTTTTGACGAGTGGCCACTTTCCGTCTTAGGCTGGGTACCTTCAATGGAGGATCCATATGATTGTTTGCGTAGCATGATTAGGATAGATATATTTCCCAGAGGTCTGAGAAGTTGCTTCAATGGAGAACAAACTCGAGTGTTCAAAATACACTTTGGTATCCATGTATGGATAATGACTATTTATATTATATTTAAGGTTCAGGACAGCCATGTTTTGTGGAACGTATATCCACTGATGAAGTGGATGCAGAAGTTAGAATGAAAATATTATTAGGTTTAACTGCTCATAGAAGTGCATGCACCATTAAAACGGAGGTTGGTTGACAGCAGGTGCCGGTTTTAGTGGATTTCTATACCTGTCCCCTATTAACACTGTAGGAAGACCCTACACACAGGGAATGGGAATAGATAGTAGAGCGGAGGACATGTTAACGAAGATAATCGGACTAGTCGTGTAACACGAACTCGCATCGTCATAGCTGAATTGTGGGAGCTCAAAAAATTCTCATAACAAAATAATCCGTGAAAATAACATGTATCCACCAGTCTAGAGGTTATCCTGAGGCCGACTTTAAAGAAGGGGGGGCAGGGATTATCGCGCGTGCTGTTTGGTGTTCCTTCCGTGGGAAGTGCAAACTCGGCAGAAAAACCCAGTCATCGGCAGCATGGCTATATGACTCTTTGCACTTTGATAAATACGCGGACGACAGACACAGACGTTCATTTATATTCAATCAGGAGAGGGTTAGATATGACCCAATTCCCTACCCAACTTCGTGAGTTGAAAACTGAGGAAAAGTCAATGTGATAATCTCCAAGATGCGTGGACCCCATCCCCCCCCCACCCCACCCTTCACGAGTTCGGCCGGCATGGGGGGTTTTACCAATTTCCGAAACACTGGTATAATCAACTATATAAGTAATTGCAGCCTCGTTAAAAAAGGGGGGGGGGGGGAACCGTACAATTTGACACTGGAGTAAAGTACCAATACGAACTATTAGTAATGATAATTAGGAGAGCAGTCTCTTAACATTCCAGAGACAGAACAATAATAGACTGCCAGAAAGGCACCTAAATGATCGACAGATATAGGTTTGGTGGGTAATAGCAGGTAGATACATATCTCAAACTATACACCTTCATGTCAACCTCTGCGGGCCATCAAAATGTTCACATTTTAGTGCCGGATGTCCCGATCACCATTATAGTATGGCGTATGCCCCACGTTGAATAAAGATAGCCCTTGTGACCATATGGAAAAATAATGTTGCTTATACATAAACTACTATACAACATTATAAATGATAATAAATGTATATTTTACGAACAGAAAGTATACATGTTTGCATGGTAGGGGTCTCATAAGTAAATAGATGAGTATTAGTAGTTACGTATTTTAGCCCTTGTGGCATTAGATTACTGGTACTACTACGACAGCTCTTGCTTTACGTTTTTTTTTATCATTGTTAGTACTTAGTGGCCGCGAGTGACTATTCTAAAATTTGATAACGGTGAAATGCCATGGAATAGTATAAAAAATTGAAAAACACTATTGAAATTTCACTTTGACGGAAAACGAATTTGTCTATATCAAAGGTAAGTCCCACGCTACTTTTTCTAGTGATGGACCAATAGGTTATGTATGCGAAACATGAGCGGCAGTTAGCAGTTGGAACGTGCCTAACGCGCGTTCTGTTCTGTTCTGACATCGTGTTAAAACTGAGAACGCCTTTGGTCTGGATTATTTCCTGTGAAGGTGCTTGACAACAGGATATCAGTGTCATATCAGGAACGCGCGTTGGTGTTATTTGGAGTGACCGGCCTGATCCAGAGGAACCAGGACCTCCATAGTCGCTCGATGTACCACCGCGCTCTAGACCACGAGAAGGACAGTAAATAGTCCACAAGAGAAATTACTTTTTTGCTTCGTGAACACTTTAACTGACTATCGATCCGAGAATGAGCACGTCAAGATAATGAACAACTGACACTATGCTCTTGCAGATTTTCTTGACAGTGACGACTGACCGTAATCTAGGTATATGTTATTTTTTTCAACGATGACGTCGAGTGCAAGCGTCTCTTAGATGATACTTGGATGGACGGTGAAAGCTGATCTGAACAACAACAAGATTATCCTGAGATGAGCCCTACAAATATGCAACGATTTCGATGACAATGCGTTGGAAAAATCCATGGAAAATTGAAGGACTCGAAACCCCCAAAAACAGACAATCTGTCAATTTCTTTCAATGATAGCTGGACAGTTTACATTCAAAGTAGATATGTTAGTTGTTACAGTACAGGGTCAATGGCAGCCGGCCGGCCGGCCAAAAACAAATCGTCATGTCTTTGTAACTTTGTTATATCTATGTGCGAGGCATGTACAAACGACTTTGGCATATGTCGCTGTACTTATAACTTGACGAAAATGCCCCCCCCCCCCCCACCCCCGCTACTGTGCTGAGAAGCGCGTTGCCACTCCTCGCTGATACTACATTGCAAAGATACTTGACTTTTCACATTTAGGTTTATTTACCTAGAATTGTTTCCGGAGCTATCTGCCATTCAAGTTAGATAAACACCAACTGAATGTTGCTGACACAATGTTACACATACGAAAGCATTCGCGTGGTCTTTGGTTATAGCTCGCATGGGGATTCTTTTTCTCTTTTTTTTTTTTCCAGTTCAATCGAATGAATAGCTCCATGGGCCAATCCCGAACCGACGTAAATTGGACAAACACGTTTTTGCCAAAACACAGTTCACATGATTATATGATTGTTTTTAGTAATATTGATATCGTGTTTTTTTTTAGAAGGCTATACTTGGTAACTTTGGGGAACGACCCCCAACTTCTCTTTGAAGCCCTTACCAGAATTTTTAGATAAAATTTAAAAATCTGATCTGCGCGCGTCGAAGTGAGAAAAAAAGCCGACCGAACGTCGCAGAACTGAACCAAGCGATAGACAGGTACGGCATATCCTAGCATCGCACGGCCCCGCAGGGAAAGTTTAACGAACGACATCCCTGAAAGCTAATTTGAGAAAGCATCATGAACAGTGTATTGACCCGACTTGTTACCTAATTTGCTGATGATTGGCAGCGCCTTCGTTTGAATATTTGTTTTAGTACATGGATGCGATCAATATCCTTTCTCAGAATTGTCAGAATCGCCCAATCTAATTAATTGACATAGATGTTTAATCCAACCTCCGTACTAAAAGTTGCATGGAGAGGCAGGGGTTTGCTAGGAAACGAGATGATGGATTTTTAGAGACAACTTTTATTGCAAATTGTAGTCAATTGTAGTCAAGTATTTATTGCGTTTTTTTTTGTCCGAACTCATCATAATTTTTGTCATCTCTACTGAGCAATCACCTTGTTATTCTGTTAGTACAGAAACCGAGCCAGAGATTCAGTCCAAACATCTTGACTTGAATTGATTCTACAGACTAAAACAATCTGCTAAAACATACATACACATACAGCAACTACATATACGAACCCTCATCTGCTTACTGCCTTAGTTTATCAGGATATTACTATTCAATAAACGGTTACACGAAGAACACAACGTGGTTACTTTTTACAAGCTGCTGCGACGTATCAGTCATGTTTTTTGCGCAAGAACACCACCTTGTCTAAGCGAATAGCTGCAAACAGTATTCCATACATGTTTCCCTTAATCGTTATAAAATATTATCGGTTAAGTCACTGAAAGTTGCCTTTTCTAGATTAGTGAGTGAATCGAGCGAGCCTGGATCCGTTACGATATTACCTTCGATAGCCTAACAGTGCTGTCCCTCCGATAATAATATTATATAGTCTAAGATCAAATCTGGAAGGTGGCCATTGTTTCAAGTTTGATGGGCTGTAAAACATTGTTTACACTTGTAACAAAAATGTCGATTGCTATTTTTGTTAGCTTTCTTTAGTTTAACCACGAATGACGAAGAACCATCCGCTGAGTAAGACCAGCAATGCTTGACAATCTTTCCAAATAACACACCTTGGGTTTATCAGTGATATTATATCCGGAACGATAACGGATTTGGAAGACGTCCGTGATGTTAAAGTTAATATGATCCAGTAATATCAATATTTCATTTCTCAAAATGTGAATTTTCCCAAGCAAGACACTGGAATTATGACGATACGCCAGTAAATGCGACTTTTATAAAGCGGGTTTGGTAATCGTATACTGTTGTGCGAAACGGATAGAAAAATACGCCCAATTTCAGAATTAAAATCGTTTGTATGAAGTAATTGAAACCTGAGCACAACAAGGAAACAAGGAAACCACGGATAAGAAATGAGAAGTAATTTCAATAAGCTATTCGGTGTTTTTCTGCCGCATGTATTCTATAACATCGGCTTTTCAGCAATACAATCAGAAGTACTCACGTACGTACATACGAACCAACATACATATACATAAAAGGGTACCGGTGAAATGTCTGCACTCAGGAAAGCAATTGCAGTGTTTGCTCTATCCACCTGGTTATTGAAATGGCTTAGTTTGTCACAGTTACTCTGTTCAACAGCTATATATGGAAACAATTTTAAATTTGATTGTAACCGGCGATTTTTCGAAAATGAACTGAAAATCAGCACCATTTTTTGTCAAATTTATGACATTTTAACTAACTTTTATTTTTAAGTTACCTATTACCCACTTTGAGGCTCTAGCTTTTTATATACATTCACACAGTAGCTGATAACATGTCAATTATTGCTAGTACATATTCAAAGTAACATTCATAGTAGTATGATGTGTTTACACTTCAACATTTTTATCTCATTACAAGTATATCGTCCACAATGAGGGTGATATTCCCACAGTTTTTGTGCATTGGTAATGTTTGCCAGCTGGTTGATGGATTTGAAAGTTCATATTTGATGAATTCCAACTAACAAGAAAAATATGACCATATGGGATTTGGCCAGGGGCCAAGTTGGTGTCCCATGAAAACGTCACATGGTGATGGTTTGGGCATAATGTTCGAACTATTTCTTAAACTGATTGTTTACCATTCCGAGTTGGAATAGGCAATTTGACATGGTATATACCACAGCAGTTACCACCAAAAAAAGTTGCAATCGAAATATGCTGCATTTATACTTTGGTCGTCCCATTTACACATGAAACTCTCCCCCTCCCACAGCAAAAAAAAAAGTCAGTCATTGGGCATCGGCTTAGTTTTAGTTTTTGGAGGGGGGATTCAGGTTTCACATGTAAATATACATGTGAAACAAATATTTAGCATTCATGTGCCATTCTGAGGATGTGTGTATAGCACCTGTCTTGTAAACACACCTTTTATGACAAGTTCAAGGAACTTGATAGAAATTGGAAGAACAAAATGATTTGTCACCATGAAGCCAGATTCTTATTTTCAGGCCCAAAATGCCATGTCCCAATTCGTCCCCTTATCTGTAGGATCTGCCACATACATACATACATACATACATACATACATACATACACGCACTTCAATGCAGGAGACTTACACAGTCACACCGGACCCCACGACGCATGCGCACACGCATACACGGTCACGAGGGCTAACTCTTGAATGAAAGCGAGCTGAGTTATTCGGGACAACTTCGAATTTGTCCTGAGAACCCGACACGCAATCTACAGAAATAGGACACAGTTGGGAAAAACAAACAGTGAACAGCAGCTCGGACCAATGAGGTTTGGAAATGCCTCACTTCACTGTGAACTGCGTTATTTCGTGTTCTATGGTCACATAAAGTTCGGAATCGATGAAAAAAAAAAAAAAACTGTAGGCCTAGCTGATATAAACTATAATACCTAAATAAACCTAAGCATATTGTGCTTGTCGAGGTAGTCTCGTACTATCGAAATTATTGCTCTGCCAATTAGGAAGAGCACACCAATCATCTTCTATATTTCGTTAGGCAAATTAACCATAGCCCTAACCAAGCGAACTGCATCCAGTTTAACCAACTCGATCTCACATCTCAGTGAACCTTCCACGTTCTGAATATCCCTGTACAGCTGTAAAGTATCGTACACTACCCGTACACGCAAGGTCAACGGTAGACTGCCTCTAATTGGTATTACAGTAATTGCAGAATAAAACAATTACATTACAGTAAAGCGGCTCTGCCAGGCAAAAACGCTGCCTTTCCAGACCCATATGAGTCTATGCCCTTAATAAGCAAATTAGATGGCTTTTCTACGCTGACAAGTTAGCGGTTGGAGTGGCGATTGCAATTTGAAATGAACATTTATTTCTGTATTTATGATTATGACCGCAGAACATGTGGACCTACGCTTTATTCGCCGTGAAATGAGATTAAGGTCTGGAAATATTACGGATGCGAATAACGCTAATACGGTTCGGTTAATTAGAGATGTCCTTGTAAACGGACGTATTGTTTCCTTTAGAGAAATTCCCCATTTGATTCAAAATATAGTCTACTTAAAAAAGAGTAAATCTGCTTGTGGTTTGCGCTTGTGATCGGGATGCTTAGAATTATTAATGGTCCGAGCCTGTCTGAGTCATTTTGTGCACTATACACGTCTGTAGGATTGGGAACTTCCATATTTCGAGTAGGTTATCATTTCGTTGAGTTTTAGTGCACTGCACGGGGTTCATCTAAAACAAAGACTTCCAAAGAGAACTCGAGGAACTTGGATAGTATCGACGTCCAGAGCAGAGATGGGAGACTTTATAAAATAATAGTTGAGCATATCTTTCCCGTTTTTCCTCTTCAGATGTTTATGTTTTGGGTACACCCGCACTAGTGTGTTTAAACCAACAATCTATGAGGCAAAAATTAAACACATGTGACGAGACTTTCAGTCCTCGTTTTTCGTTCTGAACACACCTTTATGTCTTGTGTTACTATACATAGGCCTGAGTGGAACCCGTTCAGTAGGGGTAACGTCAGAGAGGGATCATTCTGAAATGTCTTGGTCGAATTGACCCAGAAATGGGTCAAGAGGTAACCAAACTGTTAGGTAAAAAATGACCAATATCGGTTCACATGCAACTCAACTTGGGGTGAATTGTGACCAATTTTTTTTTGGTTCAGGCCTCTCCTAACCAAATTCTGCGTCATTACGACCCAAATTATGGTAGAGTATAATTCGTCACACACAACACATAGGTGTTACATTTTAAATTGTACCGCCCACCAATGCGGGTCCTCTTTGAGCTCAAGCCAATTTCTTTCTAGTACCTGTCATTCTATCATAATCGAATTAGTCGATCATAAATCGATCGATGCGTTTCTCCTCTGTAATCGCCTTCCGCGATTGGTCAGCTGGCTTGAGACAAACACGTAGGCTACATGTTACAAAATTGAAAATACGGTAGCTTATAGGCTGCATTGTATACCGGTAATAAACTTGGACGAAGGAAGTAACACGAACCTTTCAAAAATGCAAGGTCGTTGAAAATATCATAAATGGAGTTCTAGAAACAAGAATAGATGGGTCAAATTTCTAAAATCAGGCTGGTCCGTTAGTGAGTTGGATATTGTTTGGAAGTTGACCGGTATTCAAAAGCTTAGAGCTCACCCCAAACCGAGTTTCCTGATGGGTGTTTGTATGAATGAATTATTGATGTGTCTTTGAAAGAGTTGTATGGCTATTAATTGAAAACACATTTGATTCTTTTTTTTTTTACCGACAACATGTATGGTATAGGCTACAACTACATACGGAGTCTTCAAGATTTCTGATAGTCGTTCTTTTTTTAATCAAACGGAAGCGGGTATTACAGCAGTGTAGGTATATGAAAACATATTAAAAAATTATAGCATTGACCAATCAAATTGATTCAATCACGTTTTGTTTACATTTGTTCAAACAGCTAGTTTCGCATACTTTAATGTATTGACATGTGGATTTTTTCGACGGGCACACATGACTCCGGGAAGCAACCCAAACCTAGAAATATAGACCCCAATTCGATTTTGTCGGGGGGGGGGGGCGGGATTTGAGGACCCGATACCATCCTTCGCGTTCAAAAAGCTATCCTCGCATCATAAATTCCACATACAAAAGGAAAGGTGGACAGTGGCATTTTTCTATATCGGGTATCGAGCTCGCAGAGACTATTACAAAATGACATCCATCATCGAAGAATGTGTTGAATTGGTGCATGAAATGTTCATGTGAAGATGTTATTGTCAGTTAGTTCACCTGTGTATTACAAATGGACCACGAATGGAAAAGAGAACACACCAGGGAAGTATTACTCTAACGCTTCACACCAATGTCCACCCTTATAAAGCCTCACCTTTGCGACACATCGCACCCACAACACAACACTTCATTTACCACTGCTGTTATTAGTACTTTTAATCATCACCGCCGTCCCGAGACTCCTCTGACAGATTCTGAGAGTAATTTCCCAAAGGTTAATGAAGTGCAAATATAGTCGATATATGTTCCGTGTCTTAGAGAGTCGGGTGTCAGACGAGCAACGCTATCTAGCTATGCGAGAGCAGGATCTTAGCTACCGTGGACGGACCAACGCTGCTAGTTTATCTTGGTCGGTATAGAATTTGCGTCGGATTCTCCTCGTGTTATCGGATAATAAACACAAATAGAAAACGGGTCACGATTGGGGTGTAATGGATCGGGTCTAGGTTAAACACGTGGAGAACTCGTATACTCATTGAATACAACGAGGTGACTTCAAGCAAGAGTGAACACTCTAAGAACAGTGTGCAGGATGAAATCCTTCCGAACACTATATTGGTGCGATCCCTATACAGCCTAAAGAAGGATGGCAGAGCGGTATCACTCTGACACTTTGCAAGCAACCTTTCCAGTAGTCGAGATGGGCGAGGTCTTGGTCTTCACTTCATGGTTCCGGTGTAATGCAGTGGATTTGTGCATGGGTTTCTGGGGTTTGTCTCGGGATGTTTGCTGTAAGTCTCGTCGGCCAGCTGTGGGCTGTCACGCTGGACATGGATATTCCGCTCCTCCAGGTTCCGAGAAAGTGGTCAGATATTGGAGTTAACTGATTTTGTCCCTAGGAGGGGCCGTAAAGAAGCGGTCCCGAGAGCAGGTTGAGATTCGTTACACCCCCTGACTCGAATCATTCTGAGCGAGAAGAGAAAGGGAGTTATCGCCGGCGCTCATCCACGATCAATACGAACATGACCGTAGGAATGAAATAAAATCAACTCAGAACACTTATAAGTCTACTGCATGTGACAATGTTCAAAGATAGAGTATCTGGCCGGGAAATATTCAACGATGATTAACATCCAAACTAATAAATAGTATATACTTATGATAGCGACGTATGTACTTCTATGGAGTTTGCTGACTGTACAATTATAAAAAAGAAAAGAGATTGATCATGTGTGACGTCAGCAACAAATGACAACATTTAACCTGCCCCCCCCCCCCCTCCTACACAGTGGTTGATAGTGATGAAATATTGTTGTGATATGCGTATCTGGTATCGAAATGATCCATTACTCATCAGCCACGAGATGTGGGCTGGAGAGAGAACCAAGAAAATTTCCCCCGGGAGCATGAATGGAGGCCTAGGTGCATTAGTACCAGCAACTGCATTGTCCAGTTAATCCAGACATGGATATGTAGATTAAGAAAAGTAAATAGGCTATGTGTGACATGACGGAAACAACCCCCTGAATACAGATCGATGAGTAGTGGGCATTCCCAATCCAACGGATTCTCAATTACATCTCGAAAAAGGTTGAGGTAACCACTTTTTGACACTATATCAACATCACCCATTCATTATACAATTGGCATGTTTATAGGTTAAACCATTCAGCAATTGAAGTCCAATGATTATGCAACAAATTTTCTTTTAAACTAGGTCCTGTCAATTTCAAAGTCATTTCAATTTACTTCCGAGGAATTCGAAGATCGCCCATAGACTCTACACAATGAATATTGAAATTTTGCGCATTTAAAACTTACAGTGGGACGGAAGCAGGTATTCACATAAATGAATGAGAATAATTCTTCAGTATCTTGTGAAGATTTCATAGGTTTCATTCCACCCCAACTATAGTTTGTTCGTTACACGGTTTTAAAAAGTACTTCTTTACGTTGACTTGTATTACCGTCCCCACTCCCCGTGACGCATAAGGGATTTTCGCAATTGGCAACTGTGCCTCACTGGACACTCAGATCGGGTAAACTTTGGTCTGAGATTTAGCTTCCACAAAGCAATAAATAAAAAAGTTCCAAAAGCCAAGTAATATTAACATGCACGTGACCAATTGAATTAATAGTGTAGGTTAATTCGAACACATTAAAAATGGCGTCAGAAGAGTGTTCAGGAAGGGTTTTTTTGAAAAATGAATATAGTGTAAGCGTATCAATGTGAACAAAATTGAGTTATTATTTTACCCGTGATAACTCAGTTTGTTTCTCCTATTTTTCCACGTTCCGTTCCAACTTTCAGCGTCTTTTCTTTTATCATGGTTATACTCGTTTTGATTAGGCCTGACATTCAGTTTCTATGTACAGCAAAGCTCAGGTAGCGGTTTGCTGTCACGATGCATGGATCCGACAACCAAGCAGTGTTCCATGAATGAGTGATGAATATAAAAAATACAAACACACAACATTGGCGGCATACTATAGAGCTAGGAGAGATGGTGTCTAGTATAGGCCGAACATAGTGGTAATTACTGCTAGATTAATTACTGCATATTACTCACAAAATCCCATACCCGAATAAACCAGCCAAAGTACAAATTGTTTGAAATAGCCAAAAGAGCCAGAATCTGTCTGTTTGCACTTTCCAATATACATTTGCTCTAATCCTGTTGGTATGTAGTTAAAAAAGTTAAGTTAAAACAAATTGAAAGCAGGAGGGGGAATGTGTACTAAATCGCTCTGATGCCTGTGAAAGTGTCACGTGGCTGTACTCGGATCGAATGGTGTTCTGCGTTTCAGGCGAAACAAAACCAACCCCGAGTGCGAACAACCAGAAGAGGGTGACTCGTTTGACCGCCAACTACACTACTCAGTACCCATTTCTGTTGGCCAATCATATCGTACAGTCAGCACAATAAAAGCCAAATAAACTGCGGAAGGAAGGATTTGTAGAGGTTAGCAGGTTCGTTTTCCATGCCTGGGACGTGCCTCATGGCCGTAAATTGGACAAAAAGTTTCTTGCGCCACAAGTCAAAACGGAACAAACTCACGAGGCGAACAGCCAGAAAATTGGAAACCCGTTCATTTGCACTTTACAAAATAGGGCTGAAAAAACACTGAGCACTGTATCAGTGCTCAGTGTGCTTCATTTCGTTGAATTGTAGTTAACATGAACGACGGTGAATTACTTCCTTAGAGGGGGGGGGGGGGGGAAGGATGTAAAGTAGGCCAACTGGTGGCTCGATGCTGGGATGATCCACATGCCGTGACTTGTAAAAAATAGTTTACTGCGCGGTCAGACCACGCCACAATGCTTTATTACACCAATGGACTACCAAGCATACATGTACAGGCAGAGACGCTGCATGCATGTAGCCTAATTTACACACTGACATCGTTGTACAGAATGCCATCGTAAATCTAGAAACGCGTCCAAGTTGGATCGAAATTCAATTACTAGCCAATGCGGCTTATAGACAGCCGAGTATTAATTAGCGCTCACTTACCGTAAGGCTTGTGGTCTGGTGTAGATCGAGGTAGATTAGAGGCACGGTCAAATCATTTAATAATTATCCGGAAATGAAAGTCGAAACAAAGAGAACAGTAAGAAAAATCCTCGATCGAAAATTCTTTAGAAGTCCTCGAAAATTTCTCCAGAAAAACACTCCGTGACGTCACTGTTATACCGGTTGAGTTCTTTCACCATTTGGTGAAGCGTCACGATCGCCCTGAAGATATATTCTCCCGGTGGGGGTGGTCGTGGGGGTGGTGGTGGCATCGAGCGAGCGGGCTCGCGTATGATATCCATGCAATGACACGATCTAGCGACGCGCAGGCGGCAAAGTGCTCGACTCATCGCGTTCGGAGTCTTAATGAAGGCGACGTCGCCGTGCGACGCCAGTTTATTGAAAAACAAGAGTGATCTATATGAATATTCAACAGCAAATCGGATTGCTGTGCACGCGGAGGGAGCGCGGTATTAGTAAGATTGTGTAAGGTATGGCCAATATAAATAGATATATTGGCATATGCATGACTGGTGCTTTCTGAATAGTTACTCGCATGTTAGGGCGTCTGAAACGTTTTTGTAATTAAATCCACAAGGCTTCATTTATTTGTTTAGATAATATATTTTGGCTACATTCTGCATTATCATATCAGGCGTTCTAAGTAGTTGTTTCAACGGTCAACTGCCGATGTTTCATAAATCTTTCTAAATCTCTACACTTGTATTTGCTCTTTCATCTTAACCACAGCGACGGAGTCCCGATAAAGTATTATTGTAGCCAAACTTAATACTGGACCGGTCGCCAGTATCTTCTCACTGGAACTGTTTAGGCCGTTGTTGCCGAACATGGAGGGAAACAACTGGTTGGGAGTGGTATGGGTTACGGTTGTTCGAAAGTGAGGGTTAGAGTCGAGTTCTCGAGATTTTGTTCAATACGGAGCATAGATTAGAATCTCTAACATTAACACATCTAGTACCACGATCTTTGGATTAGGATTTGAAACATGTCCACGGCCAGTCTGGGGGTGTTTAGGTAAAACGGTGTTCTGTATGACTGTGGACTTCTTCAAAAAATATCAACATTATCACGAAACTTGTGGTTATGTCAGTTTGGATTGGTTAGCTGTCGAGTCACAGTGGAGGCTTCTTGTCAATTGTGCGTGGTGTAACCACTCGCCACAATCAGCGAACAACAGCCTGAGTTGGATCGTAGCAAAAATTAATCTTCATCGGATGGGATTACTCTACCTAGAGAATCCTCCAACCGCTGGCGATGTGAATCTCGATATGGAAGAATCGAAATGATTAGGTGCAAGGAATACCTAAAACCTTCTCTATGAAACATGGGCTCTCCCAGCAGTGGCTGGTTGGTTCAACGAATGTTGCCGGCACCACACATGCGTCGTGTCCATTCGTGATGTTGGCGAGATCCTAACAGGTCTAGATAATCTGGTTCGACTAGATCGGGGGACGCGTCATACAGGTCCATACGAACTATTGGAGGTAGTGCAGTATCGCATGTGGTTTCCGGCGGGTAGCGGCGGAAGTCGGCGACACCCCAACAACCAAATATTCCTCGACACTCACGTCGTGGCTATGATGATCGTTGTACACCCAGGAGCACCATGGAAAGTACACTAGCGTCTTCAGGAAGTGCCCCCCAATCGAGTAAGGTAGTTCGGACCTCACAGTACACTGGCGAATATTCCGGTTACAGTGTCGGTAAGTCAATAGACTGTTTTTACTCGAGGAAGTTGGAACGACTATTGCTCACCACAATACTCAACACAAACGTTGGTTCTCTTCGTAAACAAAACGCAAACGTGTATCTAGGTTGAATGTGAGGGTAATATATTCTTTTGACACAGTTAAGAATCTGGGTATGTACTTGCACAAAAAAAAAAAAAACTAAGAGCGGAAAAAAGTCGGATGAATTGCTCGATTTCTTAACATGGTGAGGACCAGGTTCCAATTTAGACATGTCTTTTAGCAACGTTTTGGTGACCTATAGTAACTGCAGTAACGCTCTTCACTCTGGGCGCCATGAACTACTGGCATCCTCAAATGTTCGCAACACTGCAAACCTTTTCTCATGCGGACTTCCAAGCGTTGAATACATGACGCCCTGTCTTCACATGACACTTTAAAGTGTTACTACACATGTTCATGCTATTTGGTTCTGACCCCTGTCATATCCAATTAAAAGAACTCTGAAGTGGGCTGTTGGGTTTGGCCGAGGTCGGTTGTAGGTGGTTACAACGTTCTTGTCGAAGTCAGGTCGATGGTCTATGCCACGTATGGTTTACACACGGGTGGTTCGTAATTGGCTAACCCATTTCCATTGCATGTTCCACAAGCTATGCCAATCAAAGAGCGTTAAGCAACTGTGGATGCCTCCACACTGTTGAGTTTTTTTAATTGTAGTAACCGGAAAGGTAAGCTAGATCTCGGGGAAGAAGGTTGCGTAGCCGAAGTAGTTCGTTGTGCGATGCTGTTCCCACTGGTTGAGTAGGATGTAGTTATAATTGGTCATGTGATTTGGTAGCTAACTACGACGCAAATTTAAACAAGTTAAACATGATAACTTACAGGCAACTTCTTGGTGAAAAGACGAAGGCCAACGGAATCTGGAAAGTAATCGAAAAAAGCAAGCTTATCGAATGAATATCTACTTTGGGTGTTGAGGGCGAGCCACGTCGTGAAAGTCTTGTGTGACCGAAATGAGTGGAGTTCTCTGCAGTATAGAACCACATACGTCAAGCAAGTGGTTAACCATAATTAGGGCAGTGGCCGTCATCTTTTTATTGCTTTTATATTCACTTTTTAGTTTATCAGTATTTTAGTTAGTTATTTAGTTAGTGAAAAAGTTAAGAGGAGAACAACATCCTCATGAGAGCCCATGGAGCCACAACATCCCAAAATTGAAGAGAAACCCAGATGTTCAAGAATTCGCCCTCACTTCCCTGACAAACATCCACTCTTGCGTAGACGAACCACATCTTCAGGAGGCTATTCACTCATTATTACTCTCTGGGAGAAGAGATATTATCGAATGTCCAAACTACACGTTCCACAACTCCTGGAGGCAATGACCCCTATTGGTGTAACTTTGAAAATAGTGGAGGCAAGGCCCTCGAATCCATGAACAATTTCACAACCTGATCAAATCACCTCGAATGACTCCCAGCTCATCGATGTTAGACCGAGACGCCTTAATCCTCCTCGTGAGGTAAATCTCTAAGAACAGTGAATTATATCTAGTGGCCCTCATCTGGAACGTTCCATTACCTGCTTGTCTCGAAAAATATTGGATTCCATATTTGGACATCATATCCAGTGAGGTCTCACTAGCTGCTTAGACAACCTGACAACAGGTTTGCATATGTCTTCCATACTGTTTTACCGGGTGTTTTAAATATTTGTCCCAGATTCTTACTGTATTGTTTAATACCACATTTGTACTGTCAATTTTCCGTTTTCTTCTGAATGACAATGGAATATCTATCTATCTATCTATCTATCTATCTATCATCTATCTATCTATCTATCTGCTGTCCTGTCTGTCTGTTCTGTCTGTCTGTCTTGTCTGTCTATCCTATCTATCCTATCTATCTATCTATCTATTGTACACCCCGGATTCTACCCGACCGCATGACTAAACACATTGACCTACGTTCGATGTACGACCTCCTTATCGATACAATCACGATTGGACCAATCAGTTTGGTCGCGCTGTCGGTTCGTGCCCACGACCTTCACTGAAACCTCTCCGATACTACCCCGACCGCAGCAACTGAATACACGACCTACGTTTCGATATACGACTCCTGACCGAGGCCAGTCCGACTTACGACTTGACCAAAACAGGCACAAACAGCTGATTATAGGTGCCTTGGTACATTTTTATGACTTCGTGTGAGGCGGGTTTATCACACCGCTGAAGGCTTAAAGTAGAAATTGCACTCTAGCACCGTTTTTTAGAGAATACACGCTTTTTCTAGGCAGTATTTTGACATCCTTTCGGGAACGTGTTCTAAACACGAGCTTGATTCTCGAGCGTACTTCAATTTCGCCACACATTTTTAGTGGATTTCCCTGGACTTAATGTAGTGAACTTGATTCACCGCACAGAAACCCTTCACGTTCCCCTTCTCCTTTTGTGACGTTGTATTAACCTTCCACAACTTTTAGGTGATAGGAATCGCCTGTTGAATCGCTCTGATCGTGAATGAGCGGACATTCGGTTCGCACAGCTGGTTTGACCCTCAAATCCCAAGACCCCCTCTCATTCATTTGACAGAGTTACGCGCGACAGGGTACGGTAGTGTCAATGTAACAGGATAAGGTAGGGTTTATTGGGATCTTGAATCAAATTGCTGCAATGAAATATATTTCCCTTGTTTAAACATCATTGTCATTCAATCTTTTGTGCGGGCTACGAACGATCAAATCGATCCCTTTTCCTGCGCGTATACCTGATCCTTTGATATGAACCTATAACTGTTCTATTTTGAAAATTGCCACCCCTCCCACCAAAAAACCATATCCCGCGAAGGGAAACTCTGTTGGCGAGTATAAGTGAGGAGGGGTTTATTGAGCACAGCATTATGATCCAATTGCTACAGTGAATTAATTTACATCCGTTGTCATTTCTTCTTTTTTGTCTAGGCTACCGCAAGATCAATATCGATACTTTCTACGGCGTATACCTGATCCTTTGATATGAACCTATAACTGATTCATGAGTTTGAAAAATTGCCACCCTCCCAACCACAGATATCCCGCGAATGGAAACTATGTTGGCGAGTAAAGTAGGGGTTTATTGACATTATTGATCCCGATTGCTACAGTGAAATTAATTTCACCGTGTCATTCAATCTTTTTGTGCTAGGCTACGAAAGATCAATATCGAACCTTTTTTACGCGTTTCCTGATCTTTCAATATGACACCTATCCTATATTCATGATTTGACACGATTAAAAAAATTCCCACCCCCTCACGACCATCACAGACCCCGAATTAAAAATCATGTTAGGGAGCCGAGTGACCGTGGTCCTATGATACTTAATTTTGCTCCCAGAGTAGGGTCATATACGGCCGGTTCCCTTCAATACAGCGGGGGGGGGGGATGTGTTCGTTTGATCGTATTCAGTATTTGCTTCCCCATCTTTATGGGTTCCTGTGGCTAACCCGATTACCATTTTCATAAGGGAGAAAAGATTTTGCAAAGCGAAACATAAAATTGATAAAGCTATTCGAATATGACCTTGGGGAAAATTAACGTGGGTGACCCGTTCAGCTCAGAGAACGTCATATGTCAGATAACAAAAAGTTTCCCCTTTTTTAGCGAAATGGTGCGTTTTTATATTTTCGCGCTCAGTTGGACTATTTTACGTCATTGCCGAATAATGTTAATGGCTATTTTAAAATGCTGCTGCTCGCATAGTAGGAGCAGTATTTTGTTTTTGTGCGACTGCTGTTTAACTGAGTAGTAATTATAAGATTCCTATTCTTAGGCATATAAACGTTCTGTGTTATGTAATGTGGAACGAATTATCGGAATATAACATACCTACCGACACATCTTGGTGTCAGGCTATATTAAACATATTTTTATAATGCCATTTGTGGTGGTATAGAAATACCCTTAGGGCTTTCAGTCCCGCCTCTCACGACGGGGCGAGTCACAGAGGGGTCTGCTTTGTTACGAGGACGATCTAGACTCTATACGGCATGAAGGTCAAATTAACCCAAATTCGGGTCAATAGGTATCTGAATCAATTTGAGGTCAAATTTTAACCCAAATTTGGTGAAATATAACTCATTCTGAGTGAACGTCGACCCAGAATATAATTTCGTTCCTTCTGAGCATTTCTGAGTCAATTTGTCCGAGTAAGTTTTAGAGTGTATAGGAAACGTTCCAAGGATCTATATCGGTGGCGGGGAATAATAGCACGAAGATGGCGAATTGTGCTGGGAAAATGTGGAGGAAACTTCATCGATTTATGAATTATGAGGAAATATTGTTTGGTAGCAAGTTCGGACGTTTGCGGACACCCCAGAGTAATATCGTCTCAGTGAATTATAAGGTAGGAATCGGTATATCGTCACTATAATATGACAAATGCTATATTAATTTCGATATACAGTGGGATAGATAGCGGCACCTGATATTACTCGCCAGGTGTTGCGAGTCAGGCAGAGAGGAT
This sequence comes from Sclerodactyla briareus, assembly GCA_026419785.1. Classification (NCBI taxonomy): domain Eukaryota; kingdom Metazoa; phylum Echinodermata; class Holothuroidea; order Dendrochirotida; family Sclerodactylidae; genus Sclerodactyla; species Sclerodactyla briareus. The sequence goes on along the minus strand of JAODTK010002344.1, from coordinate 86,801 downwards.
CTCAAGTGGAAAACAAAACATCATTGATTCGTGCACGAGGTTATCAGTAAATCTCTACTCTACTTGTTTCAGTAACGCGTGTCAATGGGATGATTTCCAGAACAGTACAGAGTATCGCAGCTTTGAATGAATCCGACCTCTAATCCCAACCCTAATGCTAACAACATATGATATTAGTTCTATACGATCAGCTGGTTTGTATCGGATACACGATTGGTCAAAAAATCAGAAAACCACTGGAATTGTCACAATACATGATGATGAATGTGACATTTAAAAAAAAAAAAAACACGTCGCGGGGTTTTGTTTCTTGCACCGATCAGCGGTGAACTCGTCCCTCGCCTTGTTTTGAAGGACCAACTCCGATTGAGACACGTTAACAAAATTCAGGAAATTAGAGTTTGGATCTACCCTAGGAATAATGCGTGCCGTTCCGGGACAGTGCACACCTCTGAACATGAAATTTCCTCATTCAATTTCGCCTAAGGACGATTTGGATTTCAAATTTGAGGAACCTGGCGTCCCCTGTAACACTTTAAAAACTTTGTTTTTTTTTTAAGTATGGGGTTAATGGGCGTGAAGTTCGCCCATTTGCATTTCGAGCTAGTGAATGTTTTTTTAGATACGCCTGTTGGAACTAGGTCTGCTATCGGAGATTATATTCAACTTGCAGTGAGCCTGAACCAATGTACCCGAATAGTGCAACCGAATTGGGAATTAATGACTGCAAGGGCGGCGAAAAATTATGACAGGCATTATTAGACAATGACATAGACGACACGTTTAAATTAAGATTGACGCCCTCAATTCGCGCATAACCTAATGAGTATCGGTCTCATTTAGATTGGCCGTATCCATTGTTGCGCTTGAACAGCGCCACATTTGTTTCTTCAGTTTGGTTTCATCTCCTATTGGTTTTTAACGTTCTCTATTCCTACATAACCCTAACCCACACAATTAGCACACTTGATTTATGCAATACAAGCGTCCAATTGTTCGTTGTAAATATGCGCATTGGTAGCTGTAAAGAAATGTCCAGCGCCGAGAGAAATGTCCTGCATCTCACGGGAAATTTGAAGGCCACTGCAGATGCTTCCTGATGACAGTTTGGAAACGACGAGAAACAAAACGAAAATGGGCGTGTCCCTCTGATCATAAAAAGAAAAAGAAAATTGAGACAGACAATCTATCATATGAGGCTATTAGTCAACTTGGTTTTCGAGCAACATTTTGGTCTCTCCATTGAGCAAAATAATAAGAACCAACTAATAAATCATTATGCCAGTCAGTCAGCCAGCCAATAAGTCAAGTTCGCCGCCCTCGTTAGTTAGTTAGTGGGTTAGTCGGCGTCAGTCACCAATACCAAGCGTTCGACGTCGGCAGAGAACAACAGAGGCATCAAATGATAAACCCCCTCCCTTCCCCCAATTTTTTTGTGTGTGCTTGTTTGTGAGCTACTTCCCCTGCCCCCCCCGCCCCCCCCCCCCCCTGGCAACACTGTATAAAGCTTGAACGACAAGTTTATTGAGGCCACACAGCCGCCGAGTCTCTTTAAAGGAGAGGAAAAGCCGATTATCAACTAACTCGATTTTATGTTTTCTTTCTCCCACAGGGGATAAAAAGTCATTTCTGATTCCGAGTGATCCCTGTGACATAAATTTCTGTGTGAGACGGGGCGTGAGTGATTTATCACCCTCCGCGTACAGAATGTTATTCACATCAAGATGGGTCCTCTGGGTGCCAATTTAATCTAACTGGCCATTCGTCCGTCTGGTCTGTCGATTCGATTTCGTTTTAACGTCGGTAGGGTCGTACCGACCGATTGGACGTCACTCGATCTCGTCGACTACGACAACTGCGAGTCTAATTGATTCAGCCATTTTGAATGGGTGGAGCAGGGAGACCGGAAACGAGATTGCAACTATTTGTAGGCGTACCCGTGTACTCGATGACAGCTCCAGTATATGTATTCGGGGAGGGAGGGGCAATCACTGTTTTCACAGACGGGGGAAATCGGAAGAGTGGATACTGTGATTCTGGGGGATGGGTATGAAAAGGGGGACAAAAAAAAAAGAGACCTTTCCTTTGGAACTATTGTTTTCAACGAGGCTTGGATGTAAATGGTGCTATCATTCTCATTTACTCCGGTTTTTAAAAAACAATTATTAAACAAATCCCCCTATTTCAGTGTATTTGGCCGTAGTTAACGGATTTTAATTGGTGTGTGTGGAAACAAATGTGAAGAAGGAATGAGCAGAGGAAAATTTGCCCCATTTTGATAATTTCCCTTCCCCTCTCGTGCCCTTCCCAGTAGAGCCGTTCGCTGGATGTAATACTCAATGCAATGCATGTGGACTATCAACAACTGATATGATTGATGTTAATTCCCTCAAGAATGGGGAGGAAATCACGGACGAGGACCGCAGATAACAAATTGAATCTATGTGCACTAAGCCACGAACGAAAACTCTTAATTAAAGTTCCATTCAGGGCCTTTATTTCTAGCTACCCATACTGTAGTAATCTATGTATTGACTGTAAAAACTACAATCTAAAAAAAAAATGTGGAAACGATTTTTTTTATGGTATACTCGCGAGTAACAGAGATCGAACTTTCAGGATCCGACATGGATAACTGCACCCTATTGTCAAGCTGCTAATGGGCTCACTAGGTACATACACGGAATAAGGCATGCCTCTTTGGGGGTACCTTAAGGGGGGGGGGGGGGGTTAATCACCACACGCAACGTCAACTTGTCCCCCATCGTTTGTCCCTATTCCAATCCCTTATGCTGAGCGTCCAGCGAGAGAGCCAACAGGTACCATTTTTGAAAGCTTTGGTATGACCCGACCGTCGAAATCGAACCCCCGTCTCCCGGTGAAGGCCGACGCTCCTAACCATCTGTTGGCCAACCACTCGGTTATTAATATAGTGTATAGGTCTTGGTCAAAATTCGTACTTTCGTGGAAAAAGGTCCTGTGGTGAAAGAATTACCTTCTTTGCGGCTGGTGCCGCTTTTTCGAATTCGTTGGACTGATCACCATTTCTCCAACAATGGCAATGATTTGAATGATCTTGCATTTTCGAACTGAAGTTTCTTCTTGTAGATGAGGTACGAACGATACATTCATGCAATATCTTTATGCTTATTTTCCGATACTTCAAGGCTTACCGGAAACTTTAAATTAAACGTGGCTGATTGGAAAGGTCCGCAGGCTTCACGTGGCAGTCTGATTGTTGGACATTCTGTGCGTAAACAATCAGCTGAACATTCTTCCGAACATAACTTATGACCTAGTAACCAATTGTTTTCGAAGAGTGGTGGCAAGCAGGTTGGAAATAGGTCACAATGATATAGAGGGACCTTTTTGTCTGTACCCCCTTATTACAAGCCCGTATTTTGCTGGGTAAGCTATGAAGATATTGACGACACGAGAAAACTCCAACAGTTTTCCCAAAAGACAAAAACGGCAAACAACATCATTTTTTTTTCTAGGCTGAAAACAGTGAGGAAGGAACCTATGTGGTAATAAATGTCAAGAAAATGACCGACTGTACACACTTCATATACCCGCCCATAATAGGAATGGGCATTCAACGAGTTACATTCTAAATTGGCCACTTCGATCACATGACCATATAGCGTTTTCTAGTTATTTATAATTGGGTGATCATCAAAGGTTGGGTGAGGGCTATTCTACATCCTTTCAGGCTGATTTCCCAATAGCGAACCATGCCCTCTATTATCGGGGTTGGGTAGTTTAGTGATAATGCACGGAGAACCTGATTTTGCCTCAAAATCGAAGAGATAGCGTTTTGTCGGTTTGTTCACACTTTCCTCCCATTTTAATGTTGAACATTCCACTTTGTACCCTGTGGACAGACCTATTGTTTCCCTGCTTCGATGCTTGTGTGGGGGTGGGGGTGGGGGTGAGAGCACCCGCATAGTAGGCCTGTGGTTGAATTCTTTGAGTTCTGTATGACCGGATTAGGAATCGAACTCCAGAACGTCCATTGGTAGATGAATCAGTTCAGGTTATAATAAAACGGTCGGAAGGAAATGAATTCCTGGACCCCCTGAGCCAAAACATCCTGGGATAGACTAAGAAACCGTAACCTATAGAACCGCCATAATCCTGCAAACAATCAAGAGTACCACATTCGAATTCACTCTCTCAGACGAACCAGCGTCTGCAGGAAGGATATTTCAATGTCGCGAAAGATGTTTCTTTTCCGAGTGCAACCTCTGCGGCGTTCGCCACGAAGTTGTGACGATGACCCTATTAGTAGTAACAAATAAAAATCGTAAGAAAAAGAAGGGAACTCCATCGAAACCAAGACAAGTTTAAAAAATCTTAATCAATTATTACAAATTCGCCTCAACCTGTCAGCTCGTCGACGTGGGACCGAGGCCCTTCAACCTCTCCTCATAAGGTAAATCTCCCAGACCGCTATTTACTTCTGTAGCCTTTGGACGTTCTCAAACAGCTGCTTATCTTCAGGTAGGACGGATACTACGACTTGGAGTTCATACTCTAAGTGAAGTCTAACCTGCCTAAACAGCGAGACTTCATACCTAGAAGGCACATTTAATCGATACGGTTTCAACGGCCGACTTGTCACGCGCGACAGTGATCGTTGCGTCTAATTTCATGTCTTCCGTTCAGGCATACCTTCTCAATAAAAGTCCAACCAAATCGGCGCACGCAAACGTCGGTGCCAATAAATGACTGAAATGAGTCCTTCACGATTTTTAGGCCCCAGTGCTCATGTCATTCAAGTTCGTCAAATCTACAATCACACGGAACATTTTTGAGTGAGCAATAAGGCCAATTAAAACATTGGGGATTTTTTTGTTCCCTTCCTCGTCTAAGGTCTTTTAGAAGATTGACAGATATCTTGTTAGTTTGTATCCTTTCACTTACAACTTGCTCAAAAAACTGTTCTAAAACCTCGCAAATTCACAAAGAATATTCTACACAACTTATTGGGATTTGTGGAAAAAAAAATTGTGTTGAACATTTCTTTCTTTTCGTTCCGTCCAAGGGGCGATTCCAGGAGTATAGTTGAACAGTCACACTAGAATAATATATCGTATCATACTCCGGTCCGAATTTTCGATTCAATGGTCACGTATGCCGATCCTTTATCACTTTGGCTGAAACACTCAGTCACATATAATAAAGGGAATGATGCCTCGGAATTCACTACCCTCCTATTATGACGTCATCCCGGTTTAAATTCATTGTGCAACAAATGCCCTCGTATCTGTTCAATATTCCCTGAATCAATACGTTTGATGTCGTAGTAGTAGACTGTGAGCAAATGGTGAATCGTGATCCCTTGCATCAATCTTACTGACTGTCTTTACAGGGTTCACTGAATCAGGAACACTACCCCATACTGAGTCCAATACATTGTGGGTTTTCTTGTGAGGGGGTGTGCATGCTGAGAAAAGGAACAATCTTCAGAGAAATGAGTAACAGTCGGAACAAGAATAGAGGAAGGAGAACAGCCAATACGCTACTACCATTGTAATAAATTGTCTCAACGTACCATCAGAAGATCACCTGTAGTGCTTTTGCACTGGAGCAGAGATATTTTGAATTGTCTTTCAAGAGGATTCACACTATTCAGCTATTCAGTTAAATCTGGGTTTTTATTCCTATTTCAAACTAACATTTTTTGTGGGTGGGAAGGGGGTGGGGGTGGGGGTGGGGGTGGGGAATTGATAAACTTGCACATTCCCAGACTACGAGGAAATACATTCAAGTGCGGTAAGACCGGTAGCACTATAGTGTGAAGACATTCACCATGCACGAGAGTGACATTTTAAATGATTTATAATTTAATTTACTTCCAAAATGACGCGATATACGACGTACTCCAGAGGGAGGAAAGTATCAAAAGCTTTAGAGAGATCAGTATTAATAGCCGTAATTGGTTTTCTAGTATCTTAGTCTGTGGACATTTTATCAGGGAGGTGAGAAGAGGAGACGAAAGTTGAATGCCTCTCTATAAAGTCACAAGTGCAAAGTACAGCATATATGTGTTAATGTGAGTTTATATTACTTATTAAACACCAGATGTCAGAGATCTTTAAACAGATATACGGACCGGAATAGAAAATAAAAATGGATACCTTGCCTCAGAAATCGGAACTATTTTGCAATTTTAAGAAGAAAAACTTGGAAAGAGAAGGAGAGAATAATTAAATTAGTCAACGGTCGTAAAAGAGCCTGTGATTAAAAAATATGGTATGGTATATAACAAAGATTGGAAGCTTGAGTAAGGTTGAAGCGTCTTGGTCTGACCTAAACGAGCTGAAGTGAATTCGGGGCAATTTGAATAAGGTTTATATATTTATTACTTCTTTTCTACATACCCTTCTTCGGTGTTATGCACGAGGAATGTCGTGCTGAGGGTACATGGTTATGTACGTTACTAAGTGGAATACAGATTATGGGATATTAGTCAGAAACAGTGATCAGTTCCAAACATAGAACTTGTTCATTTGATTAACACTCATGTTAGTGAATATGATATTCATCAGAGAAGATGAAACCCTGTCAATATATAAAGTGATAATGCATTCACAACTCTTGATAAAGGTGCCTCTCATAATCTTTTGTTAGGTCGACGGGGTAGGTGAAGTTGGCACCCCTCCGCTCTTTCATCGCTAGGTTCCATCATCGTGACTAGAAAATGTGTCTGTCGTAGGAATTTCGCTGACGCTACTGCCCACCTAGGTCGGCACGCTATATGAAGGGTTTGAGCAAACCCTCAAATACGCCGACAAAGTATGGAAAAGAAGACCCCAACGGTTTTGGTCCCTTGGTGGACACTGTGTTGGTAGTGCCGAGGCGTTTTCCACCTCTCCGCAGCGGTCGCTCCGACTCAATCTCAGGTGGGCGCTTCGGTTTGGAACATCCTCTCACTTCGGGAGGAGGTCCGCCTGCCTGTCTCGTCAAGGTAGTCAGGTAAAATTGGTATTGGTACTGTAGCTTTTTCTGAGGTGTGCCCGCCGGTTTCTGGCGAGTTCACTGTAGGTGGTTACACCTATCATGGTCTGGTCGACTAGGGAGCGATCTGAACCATTTCAATACCCCCATGGCGTCACAGGAAGGGTTGTGAGTCAGGTCTTGACTCTTAAATCCGGCAGTGTTAGTAGTGATAACAGTAGTGTCAAGTTACTAGAGTTTGCTAGAATCGTGGCCTCAGGATTGCTGGTTAATGGTTCTGTTTCCAAAATATCCGATGTGGGGCGCTGACTGCATGGTCTCCACGAGTGCCAGTTCACGGCTGCTGATTCAAGTGCGTTGGTCCATTACATTCAGGGAAAGCTACATCAAGTTAATAGGTTAGGATATGAGTCCACTGAAGGATCCGAAAGCTATCACTGTGTATGGTGTCAAGCTTGGACAGTAGCTTGAAGAGTTAGAAGAATGAGCTGATGGGGATCCCATGCAGGCATAGTCAAACATCAAATCCTGCATCCTCAAGGCAGCGCGTCAGGTTAGACTCGATTGTACGACTTCCAGAGGAGCTCCGGTGCTTGGAACTGAAGGAACTGCTCCGTGACTGGGGAGTGGAGGCCCATAGTCTCGGTGAGTCGGTGGGGAGGCATCTGTCTCACAGCCGGTTCACTGAGCGATTCGGAGACTCCGTAACTCAGTAACAGGATCGTGACTGATGCACCTGACATGGCCGATGTGAGGGCAGGCTTGGCTTGTACTTCGAGGACTTGTACAAGGCTGGGCCTCCAAGTTCGGAAGTCCAGATGGGTAGCTGAACCGCCTGTGGATTGTGACATGCCTACCTCGACGAGTAACTCGAGATTCAGTCTCGTAGGTGTATATTGGACAGAAGCTTCTGTGTCGGGTCATGTGTTGAGCAAAGACGTGGACGTCCCTGAGTCGTTCTTCTGCCGCAGCACTGTCCAGCGCCGGGTCGCCCGTAGCACATGGTACGCACAGCTCTGTGTGAGTGAGTGGGTGACGTGAAATTTTCTTCATGTTTCATATATTATAACGACGATCATTCTTATGCTTGATAACATCTTTCAGCCTGCCAGCCTGCCAGCAAGGTGGTCGATATATGAGACCCTGAAGAGCTGTTGTTGCATTTATACTGACAATTTGCAACAAAACCTAGATCAATAAAATAGTCAAAATCAGTATCATAACTGAATTGATCATAACGATTTTCTACTATTCCTACAGCCCGAACCATAATATAAGGTTTAAATTCTAGAAACAATAACCCCTCTACTAGGATCAATTGGGATAGCCAGAGAAAGAATCACACATATTTGTCTCCCAACAACCGTGCAAAAATTAACAATAATTATCATAAAATATAAACATTTCTGTTACATGGCCTGCCTTAGATATAACTGTTGAATTTCGAACTGGATTCATTTAAACGTCTAATGACCCAGATAACTACATTCTCGTCAGATAGCGGATTAGAAATATCGAAGACACTGATATTTCACTACGCAGATAGTTCAACGATCTTCCTAACGTTAACTTCCCTCACCCCTCTCTTACATTTGATCAGGGCGATCACCCTCTCATCAGGGGTCCGTAATTCAATACCTTTGTATTTACTCTGCCTGTATTCAACAGGTTGTCTTTACTTAGGGCTTCTCTGATCACTACGCCGGTGCTTTTAACATCCTATCTTGCTCTCTACTTCCACTATGGCACGATCAGTAGTGAAACTGCCCTGTCTACCCAGGCCGTCGTTGTCCAGACACTTCAGGGGAGTGACCCCGAACTTCACCGACACCAATTTCTCAACAACCTCCTGTGTTTTCCCGGCCTGCTCTGCAATATTAAAAAAAATATGATAAGCCTTGAATTGAAAATCTGAATACATGATGCATTTACATGTTGGAAAATATTCTTGTTCCATAATTATCAACGTCAGGCAGCATAATGCGTGTCTCGCTTAGGTCAAATTCTGATATTATTTAGGCCTATATATGATATGAAATCTCTCCAATCACCAGTTCACGCTGTACTATATAATACTGCTTATAATTCCGATTTTTCATCTGTATATCGTTCCTTTTGGGCTTGCGGGTGAATCACGAACCCTCCATGCACTTGTACTCCAGTTTACCATACGTAGTTCCAGTAACCTGTACTTTGAGGAGACTCCTCCCACCAAACATTACCCGGGGCTAGCACTAGCATATTCTCTATGGCGAATGGGGCAGAAGACCCCACATTCATATGTAGGACTATGTACTTTACTGCTGAACTTTCAAGAGTCGAATGATTTTCCAAATTAGCAACGTAGGACAGTCGCGATGGTAGCTGCAGCTTTCAGTGACGTTTACCGCGATTTCTATTCCCATGGTGAGTGAGAGACAATCATTTTTCTCACGACATTGGAGGTTCAAATATGTAGACTGGACATGGTGGTTTCGAAACCACGTCCGATATCATCAGTGGAAAAGGTCAACATGCCTGAGACACAGGGAAGAAGGAAACAAAGAATCGGCAACTGCTCTGGCGTGTTCGAATAATAAATATTCAATTCAGAATAATAAATATATAAAGAATGATTATATTACGTAGGAAAAATCTACCGCTTTAATGTTTCATGTAGTACAGGAATGAGCAAGAAACCTCTCTACCATTTCTTGCTTTCTCTATGTCATAGCTTATCAGTTACAATAACATACGCTAAGTGAATGGAACATAATCCGGGCTCGTACTTTCACGCTACTGTGACAAGATGAAGAAGATGGAATCCTCTTGTTTTGATATTCATCTAAACAGGCTTCAAACGCGAGACAAACTTCCCGTCGTCGACTGTTATGTTTTGGACTTCCCCAAGCTTAACCGATCGTTACCTTTTCTCCAGTTTACAGATCCCATGAACGGGTTACGAAGACGGCAGTGTCCGACACCCACTAGAAGATCTATGCCAAGTTGGATCAGGCACAGTCATTAGACTGCGAGAAAAAAAATCATCCGCTAATGTTTCCAAGCAATATAGTCAGCAAACATATTCCTCGCCTTGCGGAAGCTGTGACGAGTGAGAATGGGAAGAAAAACACAATATCAGTGTCATTATATTGAATGTGTCGCCTCTCGTTTGTCAACACCGTGGAGTGATCATCTCTGCGTGGTTTTTACAACTCAGCCGCAAAAAGCACCGAACTGCGCCCCTGGAGTGCAAAATGTTTCCAATCGGTGTTGTCAGGAATAATCCGACAAAAGTCATGAGAGCTACTTCCCACGAGCGATTTCTCTCCTCGATGAAACAGGATCTTATGCGTTTAATGGACGTTCAGTAGTAATGCTGGCGTCCTAAATGGGACGTTAATGGTATCGGTGCGAACAGACGCCGCATTGCCGACGTCACAGCACGGATCGTGTTCTCGAGCTCCCGAGGCGACCCTCTTACGCAATAACGCTGAAACGGGAGGTGTTCCATTCGTGCTCGTACATAGAAAATCGAGACAATCTTTCCTTGTTTGTTTGGCAGATCTCCAGATAACACAGTCTTCCTTTCGTAAACACACGCATCTTCTCGCGATGTTGAGTGACAATTTGTTCTAGTGCTAAATAACTGAAAACGACGTAACTTCGCAAGATGCTTGGAAAGCGCCTGTACGGAACAAGCCTGCACCACAGTGCTTTCATTCCTTGATAGGCAATTCATATACGTCTGTGTTGATAAAACAGTTGAACTACCGTAGTAATAACATATGTTAAAAAATCGTTTCCAATGTAGTTTGACTGCGCAGCTGGATGTTGTGTCCACACAAGCAGCGGTCCTGCTGCTCTGATGCTAGAATAAACCCGCGTAGTTACCCGCAGGTCTAAAGAAGCGTCAAGGTGACAAGGGCTTATTCTCTCCTACATCATGAGGACACTGTATAAATTATAAGTGTAAATGTGCTGAACTTGAACTGAATGAAACTAAACATTCATCGTCAGTTGAAAGAACAGCAATTACTGAAACCGCAAATTCAGTTCTTGCTCAATTTCCTTGTCCATATATCCGATAAAAAATATCTAGGTCGGTGGATCCTTATCTAAGTTGGAAACCTTCATTTTTAGCAACATGCACAAAAACAATATTGAAATCACTGTTGCAGTATAAAACTCTAGCGCCCTACCTGATGTGTTGAACACAAGTTTTATGCTAGGTGTAATATCCATGAATTCTCATTAGAACCCCTCACCACTTTTCGAGTTAACACATGCTGATGTTTTTCGAAAGTTAAGGCATGCCAAACCTGGTATGCTCCGGGGCCAGGTGGTAAATATGGTAGTTCTCAAAGTTCTCAAAATTGTCACGAGAACCGCTCACTCTCATGGGAGTGCCATGCCCTGGAGGCACCTGCAGCGGCGTCCATGCCGCCGCTCCCAATGTCTGGCTCCCCGAGCACGCGGATCTGTTGCGCCAACCATGAGCCGGATCTTTTCACCACATGACACGGTGGAAAATCGTTCGGCTAAAGGCACATAAAAGTGCAGTTGAGGTCGCGAATCATGTGCAATCGTTCACCATAACCACTCCGGGGAACCTTGGCAATTGGAGGCCCAGCCCGTGCAAACTGTAGCCACGGATTTGGTGGATAAGGTAGTCAAAAAATTAATTGCCCGTCTCGGCCGAACAGTGAGTGTCCAGCTTCAAGAATATAAATATATATAGCGCACGCTTCTACGAGGCAACGAAGTAGAGTCACAACACTTGAGCTTGGTTCCTTCTCTAAATATCGCGACCACCGCTCACACACGACCAGTGACTCATGACTTCATATGCCAGTCCCAAGCGTCCTACTGATTCATGAGGCAGATTCACTAATGACATGCTGAGGTGACCAAATTGACTCCGCGAATGACTGGATCGCAGTCTTGGATCATGACACATGGGAGTCGCCCAGGATTTGCCTCCAAACGGGTTGACACCACGCTGTCTCGATAATTTTCTAGAGTCGATTCCTTACTAAAATCCCCGATATGGACCACACCAACCCTACCGATTCCCGTACCCCGCTCAACGGACTCGAAGAACCAAGAGACGCTAATTCTCAAGCAGCTGAAGACATTTTTCCGTTCAGGTGGATTCTAGCAAAGACTGTCACTTGGCACTGAGAGTAAGCCCTCTGTTGTTATAGTAGTCCAGTATCACCCCTTACTTACTTCCAAATTGGAGCAATAAGTCCACTTTCCTAGTCAGTTGGGAGGGCACGTGTTCAAACAAAGCCGTAAGACCAGAAGGGAGTCGAAGCGAACCTGATGACGAACACCACCCCAAACATCTCTGGAGTGAGCCCCAACGTCCCGAGGTTTTCAACCTTAAGGGCTCAGCTTTGCACAAATACTCAAGTCTCTTAGACGGTCCAGTTTGCTGGCTCCAAGGTCAACGTTTTTGAAGTCTACCCTCCAGCTCCGATCCACATTCAGCCTCTCCAGCCCTTCAAATGAGTGCCCGAGCTTGTTTTAAAACACTGTGTCCCTAACTTCCGGATCCTCAGCTTTTCTTGAAATTTTGGAATCAAACCTGAGCAGCTGAGTGTGATTATCAGCACCTGTGATCACAGTGCCAACCACTGAGATCACAGCTGCATCAGGTTTCCTCCAGTTCCGGACTCGGTGCCCGCCGTGGTACACCGTCATTTAATTCCCACGTCAAACGCAGTAACGCAAATTCTGGTGATGAAGTTTTTAGGGAGGAATGGGTGACAAACCTACTTCTCTGGTACAGTATTCTGGAGAAATGCCACCCCTTGGGCAAGGACCCTAACTGGATCCGAGTCTAACTGTATCAGAGCTTACCATAAAGCGGCTCCCTTACATTCGTCATTATATTTGGGATGTTTCACTTTCCACCATCTCGTTTGCTGGAACCTACCAACATGCCTCCATTGTTTTGAATTACGAAGATTAGGGCCTCACTTGTTTCCTTCCTTCCTCATGAACATTTCAAAACGTCTCGATATTCGTGTCGAACGTTTACGCCGCTAATGTCCCAATGCAATATGCTAAACGTCGTGTGGGCGTTCTCCCAACAGTAACCACATCGCCGACTACTCACTTCTCTCTGAATATTTTCCCGAAGTTTCCAGTTAGAACGCAGTCACTACATACTGTTTGCAACTATGGTGACATTTTCGAGTTTGCGTCATAAAGCTTCGATGGTTTTTATCTGTGTTTAGGTAATGGTATGTTTATTAATTCGATATGGTATATAATAGTATCACTCTCTTTTTTGCCCACCAGCTCATTACATTTTAATATTCCTGCTTCTTTTTTTTTGTTTTTATTTATTTATTTAGGTATTTGTGCAAGGCTTTCTTTTCCGTTTTGAAGATCCCGTTTAGGAAAATTCAATCCGGGCTGACTCTCCCTGCCCCATTTTTTGCGTTGTTACTACTCATAGATAACGTGCTACTACTGGTAGTCCACGGTTCCGCACCCTAATGTGCAGTTTAATCCAGGATGTTTTGTTTTCCTCTGCATGTAAGTCATTCCCCACAACCTAATATCGTGTACTTGTCGTGATGGCAATTCAATAATTCATGACACTGTAGAGAGCATTCGCAAATTGATGCGAGTCATCACGATATCTTAGTATTTATTGTTCCCTGGTCTGTCAACATCTCTCGCTTCGTGACAATTATACCGTGTTTTCGAGACGGAGTTTGAGAGTTTGTATCTGGGTTTCTGATCACTTGGCCTGAACTGCAAATCGATTTGAAAGTTGTTGACTCATGGGATTTCTTCATTCCGATACTGACATTTCATGACTTGGAGAAGCGTCTAAATAGGTACAAGGAATCCGATACGGATGACAAGTTTTCCTGGCCAATGAAAGGAAGCGGATGCTCAGTCGGTAGAGCTTCGGACTTATGATCATAGATTGCGAGTATCGAATCAATTGAAACCGGGGCATTTTCCGCAGTGCTGTTAGGCAAGGCATGTCTCCTCGAATGACCAGATGCCACGTGAAAAAGTGGGTACCAGCGAGATATCGGAAGTAGGCGGCCGCTGCCTTGGGCTGCCAGGGTTAGTAGGTCGTGAGCGAACGTGCATCCTAAGTGGTGCAGGCAAGGTCTTCATCAGTTACAATGACCCAGTGGATTAATGCTCTAGGTCGTGTGAAGAGCGTTTGCCTTGATACAAGACTATGAAACCGAATCTAAATCTTAAAATTATTGCGATTTAATCGTTATCCTTGTCATATTTTGGATCAATTGAAGTTCATCAAAAATGGGTACCATGCGTTTGGTTTTATTGTGCTCGATTTTGAGAAGCGATTGTCTAATATTAGGATGTAGTCCGCGGTGCGTCATTTTAATGTATGTGAGGGAACACAACTCCAAATTGGACACGGTATTCTTGTGTTAGATTTCGGTGATCTTGTTGTCTGTACTCCTGATTTAGTTCGGTGTGATAAAGTCTTTCCGTGCTGATCTCCTCTACTTTTTCTGGCGTATAAACTTGATCTTGGTGATGCGTGTGGGGCCGGTCCAGAGTCCATGTAGTTTGCGTTTGTACCGGTAATCGATAACTTCAATGGAAGATGCTGGCATGCTTTATGGCCAAGAGACTTGAATATTATATCCGAGTGTCATCGGACTGGCCGGCGATTCCCGATACAATGATCTCAAAGTAGTGCATTCGGTGCTTACGACCCAAATGCACTCTTCAGTCTTTCCATGCCAGGAAATCATAACAGGTGAAATCAGAAGATCATCTTCTTTCGATTTTGTTTTTTTGATCTTCCAATCAGTATGCAAGCTATATAAGAGAGAAAGGAAATTGAATTCGCAGTTACCTGAACTCAATCTCTTGTTTCCTCTATAATATATTGTTATCAGTTTTGTTTACCGATATTGTTATCTGGTTGTCCACACCATTTGCAGACTAATTTGGAGTATTTCGTGGAAGTGTAGAAGTGTGAAATCCCTACTTCTCAAAAGATAAACACTTGATCGCAAGAAAACAACCCGACAGGAGGGAGGGCTGCTATGCATAATTATATGCCTGAAGAGATTGTACTATGAAAAAGATTGATGAGCCCCGTCTGAACTTTGTGGAGCTAAGGCGAATTCGTGGAGACTTGTCAGGTTTTTGATTCCTGGATAATTGTGGTGTTACTACTTTAAAGACTTTTCATTGTGGAACATATTTTTTCCTGACTTTTGAGTAACTGTAACTGACACTGTATGCAGTGTCATGTATAGGCCTAAATAGCAAGCTTTCTCAGAAGAACGTTGGGATCAACAGAATCAACAGCTTCGTAGATCGAAGTACACACGTCGATTGTTTTCCTATTACAAACTTCGGAATGTAATCGACCAAGGTCGATGGCAGGCATGGATGTGGACTGATCTTAAGCGAAACCGAGAATGAGGAATATTAATATGCGAATTTAACGAAACGAACACAGGTTTGGAACAGGCCTAGAAAAGATGGAATTTGATTCATAAAATTTTTGCCACACAACTTGGCAGTTTGTTGGACTTGCTTCCTCGAAAAAATCCCTATATCATGGAGAGCTCTTCGTTAACATATGTGGGGGAAGATTCACGGAGGCGAAAATACGCTTACTGTGATCTGTCGAATTCCTAATATACCGAAAGGAAAACCGATTTTTTTTTTCTTCGAATATACCGGAACAAGGAATCCGTGAATAATGGAGAACCTCGGGGTTATACGGATTTACTAGCTTCAAATGTATATATATATATTGTATATTTTTCGAACGATATTGTTAGAACTTTAACAAAATTCTTGTGAGAATTAATAATTTAACCATTGGTGCATCATTAGCCAGTTTCCAGCTAGATGTTCAACCATTTTAATAATTGTTAATATTTCTATCACTCATGCCCTATCTCTCACAATAGGACTGATGTTATATTATGACCCTTTCATAATTATTCTGAACACAGTGTGCCGGTTGTGGTCACTTTCTGAGCTGAACTTATGCTGGAACTAATATACCGAGCCTCGTCGTTGGCGCAGGGCTTGGGGTCCTCCTGGAGTTTGGGGGATGGGCAGGTCCAAGGCTTGGTCCGCTTGCCCTGAGAGGCTTTGAGTTGGAAGCGGCGGGTGGATGCTGCTAGGTGCCTCATTGGCATTTGCTGCATTTGTGAGTTAGCGAGCGAGTGAGTGGGAGTGAGTGATTGGTGAGTGGAGGGTGAGTGGGATGGACTTGTTAACGCACAGAGTCCGTTGCAGATTGTATCACAATTAGATGTAGCTGGATTTCCGCTAGAGGGCGAGTTTTGTCTATTATTAAGGTTTGGATGAACGGAGTAAATAACCCTGATATGTTAGTAAGATGTTTATCTTACCATACTGCACAGACCTAGATAATCACCTGCACGAAATAAGTTTCCATTCCCCCGCATATTGGATTTCACAAGATAGTGGGGGTACTTGTGTCCAAAAAATGTGCGATCTGAGACTGCTTGCTTCAATTATTTATTGCATCGATGGCTATTCGCATATGCGAAATGCTGAATGCTGTTCCTTGGTGGGGTTGGTAACGTACTTGGGATAGACGGGCATAGCGCCCCTAGTGAGGTCACTTGTGTAAACACGATCTTGCGATCTGGCCCAATTGTTATAATTTCCAACAAATTATCCCGATGCTCTGTTCCATCCACCCAAGTTTGTAGTAGTTCCATTAGAAAACTCTTAACGAATCCGGTAGTCGATTAGCGAATTGGAGGTTCGCCCCCCCCCCGCCCAGAGTTTGCACGGAGACATAAGTTTAGACTCGAGGCTCACTCAATCGCAGCAGAAAGTATATTTATAGCACCCACGATGAGCTAACTATCCTTTGTGTGCGATATATTCTGAACCCTATCACACGGCAGGGCCTACGCACCCCACCACCCCCACCCATCCTCCTCCCCCTTTCAATTCGTATGATTGCGCAAGCGAAGTATTGGTGATGAATTTCCATTTTCATATAGATCAATGTCAGCATGAACTTCCACGAGAGGAAAGTACGGCGCTGGTATGGGCAGAGTATCGGTTTTTTAACTGGCGGGCAAACCAAGCATCGAAAAAATGATGCCCATTCAACCTTGATATGTTTATCAGCTGCTGGGCACAATACTGGAGTCTCTCGCTACCGTTTGGAGCGAAGCCGGAGGATTGCCATCCCTAGTAATTTGCCCTCTTCCCTCGTTGGTAATGCTGCGTTGTCGGAATCGTTCCGGTTGGACCAGTTCCCAACCCCGAGGAACTCTGGTAGCTGGAGTCATCCTTCTGGTCACATTGCTGGCTGTAACCGGAGTGATGTCGGAGGACCATCAGGACGAGATTCCTGTCGATAGGAGGATCATGAGTCCCGACGAATCTGTTCGAGAACAGGAACGGGCGCGTCTGCAGACTTATCTCCTTTGGACTGCTGGCGGACTCAGAGCCACCTTTCTCAGGGCCTTACCTTGTTGATTTCCGACTGGAGCAATCCCCGACTTCTCCCGAAAAGGTCTTCGTCTAGAGGGCGCTCCTTGATTTGCGACCTGATGGACTGGGACGCCCACGGAACCGCCTCAATGACGGTTTCTTCGGCGCTCCCGAACAGTACGAACGGAGACACGAGCCTGCTGGTCGATCGTTCCTCGCGCTTTCTTGACCCACGAAGGGATGACGGCACTGATGTCTCACTGAGAGTAACCCGTCCATCCCAGGATCGTGAAAGACGACCCAACTTCCGCAATTAGAGGACCGGAGAGCTACTTTTGAGTCCTTCCTCTTGCCACCCGATCGAGGTTTGATAACGCCGATGGGGAGACGTCGGGCGGGTCCCTGATCTTGACGGTCCTTTGAAGTCAGAAATGTTTCATGTCCTTCAATGATCAATGCCGGTTTGAAGTTGAGCTAAGCAAAGGGGTGTTGACTTCTCTTTGTCCACGTGGAAGACACGAGCTGCAATTTTTTTATGGTATTGTTGCCGAGCAGAGGATCAAAGCTATTTCAAGCCCAACAAGGGTGCAGACCCTGATATTGCACCTTAATTGGCGCTGAATATTTTCTTCACCGTACACGAATATATTCAGCGGTACCCTTAATGTGGGGTGGGAGTAATGCCACACAGACGGGCCCCTTGCAATTGCCTACACTCCCCCCCCTCGTTTGTCCCTGCTCCAATACCTTGTGCTGGTGCCAATCCTTGTGCTGTGCGAAGTCCCCTTTTCTCGCTGCGGTTGCTTAATAGCTCCACGCGGTATTCCATTCACTGGAAATAGAAAACTCTTAGCCTCGGTATCCGCATTAGGGTAACTTCGCTTGGAGTCCACTTCGAGTCCAGGGCCGGTTGTACCCGATGATACTGCGAAAAACTGGTAGGCCGCCCGTTCGAAGCTTCAACCAGATCGATGTACCCAGGAGCAGCTCGCTCTCATTCTCGCCAACTTCCTGTCGGTGACGTGGTCATGGAGGCTACCACCTCGGATTCGTGTCCACGGTCCAAGAACTCCTACATTCGGCGGGGGGGGGGTGTCCGTCAGGAGACACCCACTGGTTTTTACGTCTTTATTTGGGGGAGTCCGCTGTGTAGCCGCGCTCTCTCCTGGTATTGGTACTCGTCAGATGCCTCCCCGGGCTACGGCGAGAGCTATCCTGTCCGCCACCTGTGCCCTGACACATCACCCCCCTAGACGATCCATATGCTCCCCCCCCCCGATGGACAATTGTCTAGACTGCGAGTCGGGAGAGCTACTCCCAGGCCAACCTTCAGAGATCGCCATGTGGATTCCTTAAGGCGACTGGTGGCGCGGGCTCCCGCAAATGAGCTTGTTTGGCTCGGACAGCTGATCCGCTCGGACCCAACCTAGCTCGACCCATGCCCGACCTAGCGCATGCCCAGCGCGGGACGGGCGGAGCCTGTGGTGGGTTGAGTCAAACCGCTAGCTCGAACGTCTTGCTGCTGAACATCGCCGCGGGAGCTCGCACGACGTTGCCTAAAATCTTGGTTCCGCGGTTATTACTTATTTTTCCCTGGTCCCGAATCGCCGTATTCTGGGAAGCTGTTCCTGTATGCGGACCTTGGAATTCGATAGGGTCCTGCCAACTGAGTTGCCGCACCCAAGTGCAGGGACACTGCGCCAGGGCGACTCCCCGGCCGGAATGTAGCAGGGGACCGCCGCTCTGGCCAGACGAGTCTGGAGTCCCCCATTGTCCGACCGTTAAGAGTGACTTTCGGACTTATGAGATTGCTGTCGGCTATACCCAGATTTCCGCGTCAGGCCTTCTGGGAGGTAGTATCTCCCTAGGAAGATAGCACCTGGAGGTTAGACGAGAAGGATGAACAACCGATTCCCGCCTTCGTAGCCTGCCAGCTGTTACGGCTGCTGTGCTACACCAACTCGTGGGTTCCATGACCCATTATGAACCGCCGGTTCCGTGGCGACCGGTCCGAAAGTAGAGATCTGGGTTCCTCTTCCGAGCGTTCTCCAGCGCGACACCGACACGGCTAGATCCAGGCCTGGACCAAGTCCCGGGGGCTCACGCGGAGCGCTGATGCAAGTCTGCCCTCTGCGCAGGCGCACCCAGGCACCCGTCCGTGCCCGAGCGGACCGGTTGCGACGAACCGGTTGACCCCCCCAGGTTATCGGAACACTTCTGCCTCTCCATGTGCTGGAAATCTGGCTCGCGAGCCTGAACACCCGTCCGTGTCCGGGGTCGACCACCAGCAACGACCCTGGTTTGCCCCTCTCCAAAGCTCAGAAAAACGGGAAGGAGTAGGGCCTTTTCCCCCCCCAGGTCTTACTACGGGGAAAAAAAAACGAGCCCAAAAGGGGGAATATACATCCTCAAAAGGATGGGCGAGAAGTACTATAACCGAGACGAGAGCAAAAGGCCTAAAGCCAACGGCCTACCTAAGAAGGTACTATCGTACGGCAACGCAAAGATCACCCACGGACCTACAGTGTGGTAGGCAAAGCCTGGCTAGGTCTGTTCACTATGCTAGATCCTAGCCCAAGTGGAAACCAAAAAAGCACGGCCATCGGTCCACCATGGGAAGAAAGGTTTCGAATGAATTTTGAATCTTGATCGTCACAGGTTAACTGTCAAAGAGCACGCCAAAATCTTCCGGAAATTAGGAGGAAATGTTAAATGGAGGGATTCTAAGATTAAATCCCGACGCCAATCTTGGAGCAGATACTTACATCTTGGAGGCGGAAATATAACTGAAGGCTGGTCGAGTTGCCAGTGGCAACTTTTGTTTTCGGTCAGGTAGGAGGTATACATATGACACAGGACATCTGGTGTAACAGGGGGGGGGTTTTTACTGAAGACTACAGTGGTAATTTATGGTTCTGGGTACGATCACTCCACAATCAATGTGCATCGTTCCGATACAAAGTGTAATCTGCAGTTGGCACTTCATATTCATGGATGTAAAATACGTACATATGTAGCCTTTAACTATTCCATTCGTGTAGTCGTAGTACTATACGGTTGTTATATTGGCGGTCACATATAACAGGTTGGGTTGTCTCCTCTCGATAATGACGCATTTTCCTCCAGCTGGTAATAGCCGCTATCCAGTTTGCATGGACCATATCTAATTGGCAAATGGCAATAGAAAACGCATGCCACTCTCCCTGAGGCCTGTTGGATCTCCTAAACGTAAGTTCAGCTACGAGATTATGCCAAATATAACAATAATAAAACTGATAGAGATAAAATATGGAAATACTGTTCATTCTGCGATTCACATCGCCATTTGCTTGAAAGCAATTGATACCATTGACGGGTTCCCTTGTAAAATAATATGTACGATGCGTCGTGAACCCGCATCCGCTGTATAGTTTTCAACAAGTATTTCCGTAATTACTAACATTTACTCTTATCCCTGCACTATATAGATCTTCCGGATTAGTACTCATATCAAACACCATGTCCAAGTTAAGCATTAACTGAAGAACCGTCCCCCATACTTTGAGATCACGATGATTCGCCAACTTTCCGACGAAACGGCGGCCATTTTTAAATTCAAGATGACCGCCATGTAGTCTGGATGATGGTGATTACCGTTAGATCTCACCGTACCGACAACAGTGTGTTAGTCACTAATACGCAAGTCTGTAGGTACTATTAAACGGGAGAGTTATGATAACTTTCCAATAAGAGATGGCGGCCATTTTCAAATTCCAAAATGGCCGCCAAAACCATGTCAGAAATAATGGAACCCGCGATTTTTGATTCAGCGTATACGAAATAGCCGGAAAATGCAATAAAATCAATTTAGCAAGCCTATCTCGAAAAATGACACAAACACCCCTACCAAGACGATCAAAGCCATCAACGAAAAATTGCTGGGAGGTGATGACTGTTGTTATTTATGTTCCACCAAATGGGAGTGAAAACTCTATAGTCTATCATTTGTTTTTATATCTCATATCTCATATATGTATTCCATTCATCCTGGCTCGCGTTCAATTATGATCCCTCCGTGTATTGTCTCCATTTACTATGCGAGTTTCTAGTAACAGTACTTTAGCGATGACTCCTCCTACACCTAATAACTTAACCCGCGGGCCCACAAGAGATATGTACTATCTGGGTAATAGGCGACGCCTTATATATGTAGATGTAGTTTACTTGCGTTTCTGATCGTCCAAATAAGCGACGTACTAAAGCAAGGGTATGGTACAGCACTCAGTACCGCGATTTTTATTCGCATGGTGGGAAAGAGAAACAATTTACTGGATAAATTTGTTCTCTCATGCAAGGTGACGTTTTACCAAAGTACTTTCAGTCACGGGTATCGGTTTCATTCCAGGGCATATTAGATTAGATATTAGAATCCCGAGTAACTAATCATTCCTGTAATATAGCAGAAAATTCTTGGATTCTGGGGAGCCCCTCACACGAGGCGCAGGTCCGATCATCTCCCCCTCTTCCCTTCATTCAAATGGCACAGCCACCACACTAGTTAATGTATGCAGTATTTCAACGGTTGGGCACTGCATGTGATGAGATAAAGAGGTGGGAACGCATTTGTTTCCATCAACCATCAGGCACCAGTTTCACTCCCAGAAATTATTCCACCTAGGGCATTATAACGCTTGATGAATGTGTCCATTCCTTCAAGCGTCAAAAATCTTTGCTTGTCTTCAGCTTATAGATGACATAATTACAAGGACGGCAGTATATAGATTTACATTCGACCATCTAATGGACAGATACGTTGATGCAACGAAGCACTGCGAAACAAAATCAATGCTATGTCCAAACAACATCAACACAGTGTTCCTCTTCTGTCGTGAACAATGACGATTGGGAGTATGAGAAATAAAAAAAATACAATATTGGTACCATTATGTTGAATGTGTCGCCTCTTGGTTTGTCAACACCGGCAAGACCGGCGGAGGTATCTTCTCGCCGTGTGTTTGGTAAAATTGCCCCTAAAGATAGAACTGCGCTCGTGGGAGTGCACAGAGTGGTTTTTCAATCGGTAATATCAGGAATAATCAGATTACTTTCAGAACTACACCCTCGAGAGCGATTTCCTAGAACCTTTTTGTCATATGGGCTATCAGATGAACTAGGAGGTCCGTCGTTCATTGGATGCTTATGACAATGGTGGCTTCGTAATTGGGAAGTTAATGGTATCGGGGCAAGCAGACGCCGCCATGCTTAGTCATGACAGAATCGGATATTGCCTTCCTTTGTGAACTGAGGGGAAAGTTGACCGTGTTTCGTTCGTTTATTTGTACCTGATCTCGTCAAAATCATAGTACTTTTCTAAAAGAATAGAAAGAAAAAAAGTTTTCACGGAATGGGTCAGAAAGAACCAACCCAAATTTTTGTACCGAAATCAGGACAGAAATTAATTAGAGAGTCAAACTTGACGAAGGACTTGGTTATTTTTCCTTCTTGCCCCATTTCTGGGTCAAACTATATGGCTTCCCGTTGTGGTATTCTCCTCTGTGGTGATTTTGCGCGTCTTCTCGTAATATCCAGGGATAATTCTTTCTAATTACAGAGAGATGACACGTTGCACAACTACCGAATCCATGAACGCCTATTCGTAGCTTTATCAGTCATTCGTAGCTTTTCAGTTAAGTACCCACACTAGTGAATACTGATCATGGTTTAAAAGATGGATTGTCCGTCAATTAAATAAATCTTGTAAACAATATACGCACTCAGTCAATTTTAGATCATTTGAAACTATGGTAAATTTCTCTTTTACCGTCCAAAAGTAAAAGTATCGTGTTCATTTACGATATAAGCCCCCTTTACGATCTTTTCGTGACGTCATGCAAAATTCGCCGTCGCTGGTTTCGCTGGAACGCTAGCAGACTAAATCCCATCTTCAATGATATGGGTTTAACATTGGTAATCTCGCGCGTCTTTGTTTTTATATAATACAGGGGTTACAAGTGAAGTGAATTCACTGGAGAGAGGAAATTACAGTCAGTCATATACAGTCCACCATGTTTCTGAAGTTGCCCTTTTCTGTCACGCCGATCCCAGAGGGAACACATTTGGGGGGTAGCTATGCCTAAATGTCAAACTATGTCATAGTTTCCATTGCGTTCTTGCCTGCGAATAGACACAAGATACCTCAACGAGGCAGGCCTGTTGTACTCCATCACTTTAATACCCCCATTTTCTCTTCGGGGTTTCATTTTTTGCCTTTTGCCCCAGCGCTTTGGGCTTTAAGCACACATGTCCGACCGTGGGTTAATCTCGGATGAGTCTAAAAAAAAAAGTGGGCTTTGTGGCCATGCTGCTGCCCTCTATTTCGCAGGTTTTTTACGCGAAAAAGTCCGATTCACACGAAACTTGCCTGGGTGTGGGACTTTATATATTTCCGAAAGATCCAGATCACCAAGGTCATATTGTGGCGAAAGAAAAGTTTTGTTCGATTTATACCGAAACGTGGTGGGTGTGGACTTCGGATGATTACAAAAAATGGCAATAATTCAAGGTTCGGAAGTAAAATTTGTCAAAAAAGATTTACACGAAACGTGGTGTGACTTTACTCAGTCCGGAAAACATGGCGATGATTTTTAGGGCCACACAGGTAAAGATACTCCAACTTGGCCGAATTTCAAGAAACTTGGTGACTGTAGACTAGCAGTTTGGTTCCCCAATCCCCCTCCCTCTTTTGTCATGGATGTCGTCCTTCTGATATTAATACTTAATAACCCTCATCCATCGTTTGAAAGTGGGGAAATACATGTTTAGCAGTTTACCCCGCGCACGTTTGCCATATTTCTGCCCGTAGTTTTCCCTTAGTCGTTTTGCCCTTGATGTTTGGTTTCCTAACTATGTATGCAACACAGCGAACGACCCCGACATCTTTTTTTTTTCGTCGCTATACTCGTTTGACTGCGTTGTGTAATATTTCGTAAAGTATCACTCTTCCTGTTCGAGGAGAAACCAGTCAGATGCTGGATCCAGGTACAATGAAATCCGATATGATTTTCATTGGCAGATTATAACCTCGGGGAGCAGTTGGGGTGTCAGTCTCCGGAGATTACCATACGGGAAAATATTCTGCTCTACCTGCAACACCTTTACCAGTGGTCGCCAGGGAATATGAGTGTGAAGTAATCAGAATAATACATTAGGCCTATTACCTGCTTTCATTCTCACAGTGGAGTAGTTTAATAGCAGTTTACTATGTTGAGGTGTTGAATACGACACGATCGATGTCCAGTCATTTATCTCCATAATTCCGTTCGTGGATGGAGATGAGACATTTATGCATGACGAAGTTCAAGAGATTAGCTATGACGTGGATTATGGGTGACTTAGTGAGACAGGAAAATTGGAATAAAATCCCAATGACCGTGTCCCGACCATGTGATTAGTTGTGGACGAATAAAGGTCCCATTGTTTCCCTCACTCGATTTCCTCCATAAACATACATTATAGGCCTATACGATCAATACCATATTTACATATTCTTGGGTAATACGCTTACTAGGACACCTGCGATTCAAACAGGCAGGACAGACTTGCCCGAATAGGGGAAAAGAGTTTCGCAAAAGTCTGCCCCTCTTCCGCCCGATTTCGTGATGCGCTCTGCCCTAATATTCGACCTCCGAGATGTTAATGTAATGGAGTAGAGGTTGTACTCCACTGCCTCCCCATCACCTCTCCACGTTCACTGGGAAAATGTCACTCCCACCCCGGGTAAAATATAATCCACTTCATATTTCAAGTATGCCTTGAAAGTTATACAACTGTACAACGACAGTCTGAAACGGAAATGAACGAGACAATCTCACACAGTGTTCCTCTCATGTATACTCTCATAGAATTTTTACTATTTCGATTACCTTCACGTAGTGTTTCCTAAATACATATGTACAGTGTTCGTTTTATGAGTGTCTATACGTGCGATCCCGTAAGAACATTGACACTGCCTCGATATGTGACTATTCTACATGGATTGGCAGAATAATGCATCTGACAGATGTGTTCGTTCAACACACGTATATACAAGGTTGAATATTAGACCACGAAGTTCACGGAGTCTGTGAAATAGAGTGGCCCGCCCTATTTTAATGTCTTGCTTCTTTCGCTTCTCCTGTAGGCTAGTATGAGTGAATTGCCACAGGTAGGCTATTTCATATTTAGGGAAGATGGAGGGTTATCAATTCCATGTATTTCAATTATATTGCTGCGTTCTCTCTCGCTCGTAAACACCGTGTCTTCTAGGTAGGGCGGACAATATTTAAAAGAGTTTCACACTACTTTACGCACCTGTGACACAACGCATCCAGTTAGTGTCTCTCTACCTGGACAATGTTCAGTTAAAGAAGAATATAAAACTGCAGTCCACCCTAATTATCATGTGGTGATTTTTCCTACTGCGGGAAATATCGTCTTTAACAGGGTGATTTCCATGTAAAAGCTGTTACCTACATGTTCTAAAACCTTCATTATCGGGATATTCTTATCGTATGATAATGATTTAGTTGGCAAGTTGAAAAAGTTGAAAATAGCTCAATTCAGTGTGCCCACGGGTCAGGTCCACGAGGTTTTTTTAGGTGTGTTTATAGGGCGTCTTTTGTGGTATCCCGCTGCCCAATTGGAAAATGACTGCGACACAGGAGATTCCAACACAACCATTCTGTCTACATTGGTAACCAAGTCTTTGGGTCTTGGGGGAATTGGACCTCCTCGTTGGATCAAATATACCGAAGCAATACTAAAATGTGAGCAGATGGGACCCCTCTAAGGCCACATTAAGACACAGGTTTAATCGCGACTACTTGTGTTGTGTAGTAAAAAGCAGTGATGAAATAGGTTTCAGCAACTTGTGGCTCGTAAGTTTGCACATTCAATCTAAGGTGTGGGAGGTCTAACTTGAAGAGAAAACAACATTTGGCGTCGCCAGCTCAATAGCAGGTTGTGAGAAGGGCAGAATCTTGAAGAGTCAAACCAACCTAATGAGCAGCCATGCACCTGGAAAATTGCGTAAACGGTTTTCGATGAAATATTCGAAACTTCAATCAATCCGTCATTAATTATAGACACCATGATCCTATGATCATAAGGGTCACTGAGTATTATTCATCTACTTTACGAACGTTGCAAAATCCTCAAGGCTGAATATTTTGCCGCCCCTCTAACCGTTGCAATAAATTGAAAAAGACTATATCCTCCTCTCTCATATTGAAAACAACACTGTTAAACTTTAGGAATAAATTTAAAAAATATATACACGTGAAAAAGTGCAATAGAGGCTTTTCCTCTAAGCTCATTCTACAAGCGAAAAAAATCCTTACGGCTGAATATTTTTTGTCGGCTCTACATATCCGTTGCGACAGGTGATATACTGGGCATACTCTCATTGTTTGACTTTGAAATTGAACTATGTTTCTAACTGTTAAGAATTGCACAATATATCCAAGAAAACAGTTTGCAATAAATGCCTCTCACTTGAGCTTTGGACTCAATCGTTTGCGTTTTGTTATTGCTGACTCATTGATCAACACTACACATTACCAATCGACTTGAAGCGGACCTCATTCGCTTTCCATTTCCTCATAAATTTAACCCCTGCAAATTCATACACACACACCCGCACACACACACACACACACACACACACAAACAATTTGCAACATACACCTCCGGCACCTGAGCTCAGGCCTAGATTGTTTTCTGTTTGTTATTTTACCGTTCTATGAAATTTACATAATCCCTGGCTGAACCCGTGATCTGAACTGCGATAAAAATTGAAATGAGCCGTGTCTAATGCCTAACCTTCATTTGAAGAGTATCGTAAACAGATTCTGAGGATGACCTTGAAATTGCTGTACAGTCATAACTAATAATGGATGTACATTCTAACTTGGGACGTTGATCACCTCTGTGCAGGCTCCAATGAATTTTCATGCTCAACTGCGTCCCGTTCTAACTGTGTGGGAATTCTATGTGTGGAGGAAATAATCCCCCGCGCTGCACGAGAAGAAGTCTCATGTATCCAAATTGGAGGCTTTATAGACTGTCAGCTGCTCGAGGGAAGAACACATTATTTACCAATATTCATAAAGGGTACCACTCAACATTAACTGGACAAAGAAGAGTTCCACCACGCTGAAAAAAACAAAACAAGAAGCTATAATCATACCAGTGGAGTACCAAAAGCCAGAATTTGGTTCCATGCTGTAATCCTACACCTACTAAGGAAACATCGGAAACGTTTTATAACAGGTTTGCAATTAGGAATGATATAGTCCACATGACAAACCCCAGGCCAAGCGTGAGCATCTGCAGTATTTCGTTGCCACAATTATCGTGCTCTGAAACTTTACCTGACACTCCTTACCTACGGACTGATACCCGAAACAAATGGGACTTTGCCCTCCACTATGGCTGTCACAACATTTACGGCTGAACCTAATGGATGCTTGCGGTCCAAGATAACATGTGCAAGGAAAACGTCACCTATACACACCGTAACACATACACCTCATGAAAGGAAAGAAGAAAGAAATGGAGAGAGCAAGAAGCAAAAAAAAGGAACCGAGTTGTGGCTTCCGACGTTCTCACCCCGCTTACTAGCTCTTTCACCTGTTTTTTTTCGTCAACTACGGTACATGGACAATTGCGACCTGATGAATGTCCTTTCATCGATGATTTAAAAATACGATAGTAAATATTGGTACGTTGGCTGAGCTGTGAAAATCCTTCAATTGTTTGGTAATAATTCAAGGACACGACGTTAGCACGTTGAATTGATGACTGCTCGGTAATCACCGACTCCAGATAAGCAGGTTAAGTTTGGAATAGCACTCACTCACACAGCTTGTTTAAGAATGATTAACACGATGGGAGAATAAGTTTTCATCCAGGATGTCACTCAATTAGAGCTGAGTGTGCAGTTGAGCAGAATTCGACCACCAGGAAATCAACGCTGGCAGAACGTCTTATTTTCTTTTTTTTTATTGTTTTATTTGGTTGCTTATTTTTGAGTGTCTATATACAGATGACATTTCATGGGCTTCATCAAACCGATATGATCGCCCTCTAGAGGACTAAAAGAAGGACTCCTGCCAAACCCGCACGGGAAAACCACCTATTGGACGTTTTCGGTTTCCTATGTTGATGCCAACCTTTGCAGATCTCATTTCATATTATGATTGGTACTCGTTTGAAACCCTCGGGTATCACAACGAAGATGTAGGTACAGTGAGCATCATGCAATCAGGCGCATGTAGCTGTGTATGGGCAGGCTGGCCTTAAGAACTTCACCTCTGGAATTCCCTCAACTGGGGATAGTAATCATTACAGTCTATAGAGTTCATGGATAGAAACTGTACTGGAAGGCTTAATATTTATGGATTTGTATGTAGGAGGCCCGCCTACCAAGTCTCGGTTCATTTGGAAACTGCACCATGCCAGTAATAACTTGAGGAGAGTGCAAGATGCTTTTCTCCTCCCTTCAGACAGTTCAGGGACTTAATACTATCTGTCACACTTCACTGGTCTTCTAAGCCATTCGTCTATAGGGGGGATATCATTATAGAAAACCGAACTACTACGGGCTATTGAAGCACATTCTTTGTCGCTACTGTCATTATTTCGACCGTCCATTTCATGACGTCATCGAATATGGCTTCTTGTAGCTTTTAATAAGTTTCAACTCTTCGAACACATTGGACACTGCGTGATGAGGTCAATTCACTGACATGTTTGAAAAAATAAAGAGCAACAGAAATTTACCTCCTCTTCTCGCGTTGCGTGTGACAAGTTGAGAACTAGAAATAAAACACAAAATCGGTTGTCATACGTGAAAGTGTCGCCCCACTACTTTGTCAACAACGGTCTAGTGATCGGAAAAAAACAATCGCGTGGTTGTAAATTCAACCCCAAAGTCACAACTGCGCCAGTAGTAGAAGACGAGGAAAAAGTTTTTCATCGACAATGTATTAGGAATATTCTGTCAAATTATTACACCCTACAAGGCAAGTTCTAAGAACTTTCTTTCTTCGAATGAATAAATCTGAAGTTTAAGGACACTTAGTAGTAAGACTAGCCGCGTAAATGGGTCGTTGTTGCTATCGTTCAAACGAACGCCCCACACTTAGTCACGGACGAGGATCGCTTCTGCGTATTAAAGCTGAGACAGAGTTCGTGCATGTACGTGAATATGTCATCATATATGCTCTTGCTGACTTTTTGTCTGAATGTAGATGCCAGTTTTTGTTTGGTCAACCTGAAGTGCCTATGCCATGATGCCAAAAATTATGCCCAAATTCATGTTATATTGTGAATGGCAGTACTCTGAAAACATATCATTTTATATATATCTAATTATATATATTCATATATATTATTCATTTGTTTCCTGAAATTACCCGCCTTCCCATGGGAGGCCCCACAATACAGCAACTCCAGTGGTCTCGTGAGAACTTCCGAGATGAAAAGTACATTTGGTATGACGTCATACAATTGAGCATTTTGTGGACATTGGTTGACATGACGAATCACAAACAAAGTCACACACGAACACGCACAAAACATATATCCCTCTGATTACAGTATTCAACTACAACTATGTTGGGAAGAAAACGACTGAATTTGAGGATTTTTTTTTATAACATATTATAAATGCTGTGAAAAAATACATACCTTTTAGAGTAAACTGAAAAAAAAAAAAAAAAAAGCGTAATTTTGCTTTTTAAAACGACGGCAGCAGTGAGAAGTGTAATGAACAGCACAGAACAGCCTCTACATGAAATGGGCAATCAGAAACTTCTCGCGTTTCGGGTTATGATACCGCGTTCTGTTCCGGTAAATTATACACAAAATGCTGTCCATTTTCTCGTAACTTTTTTTCTAGAGAATGAAAGCGTCCATGTTCCATCTATGATACAGTCAGTTTAACTTTTGTAGTGAATCCCTCAGTTAATGATTTCATTCACCCACCTTAATTCTAGGAAACAGAGCTCGTTTTCGAAATCGGTGAGTTCGAGATCGTCTTGTTCACAATTGTGTGCTGACATTCGTAAGAAGTGGCTGTCATGTGTCCTGAATACGGCTCAAAATTGTGTTCATTTGTTGTCCTTTAGACGAACATAATTGGGATTTATCGTGCACTGGTATCTTTCGAGAACAGGAATATTAAAACAAGCTAGGGAATCGGCCTTTCAAAAGTGCTTAGGGTCACTGTGCGCCCACGGTATGTGTGTTTTAATTGCGGTGTCATTTTCAACAGGCTGGTAATACGTCATACTCCACGTCTGTTAGATAGGGATTTTCTGGTGAAGCTAGTTGAGGCGGGGTAGGAAAAACTTGAAACCTCATCATTCCGCATGCTATCAAGCAAAAGAAGTTTTGGATATCAATTTATCCAAATAATAAGACTGGGATAGTTGTAGCGAATCGAAAAACGCAGCAAACGTGACATAAATGGTATCTTAGTGTGAGGTTGACTGCCGTATCGAGTACCCCTAAAACTAAATTTGAATACATCAAAAGGAACAACAACTGTTTTCTGCACCACGCGGGTACCTCAAATGACTGCGTAAATAATATGCATATACCACATTGTTACCGACTCCCCTCAGAATAGAGGTCACTGCTGTGCTTTGATGGAACGATGAGTTTGTCATCTTCGAGGTGATGAACTCAGGCCGTAGCTAGTAGATAAAAGTCTTTGTTCGTTACGTATGAAGAGGCGTCTTGACTCTTAGGCCATTAATTATTCTGCCCCTATCCGTTTGCAGGAATTTATCATGTCACTCCCCCCAAATTTTTCCTTATTATAATATGTCTGACATCAATTGTTAAATGTAAAAGTGGATAGCAAGCCAGTCTCTACTCCCCTAAGAACATCATGATATCGAGAGGAGGAAATAAATAAAACACAAACATATGTGTCACAACGATAGATGTGTCGCCTTCTTTGTCAAACTAACCCCATGAGCGATCCTTCCAACTTTCCCTCTCTATCTCGAGAAATAGGAGCCTGTAGAGTCTGCGGACGTTTTGTATGCTTAATCATCAGTGCGAACAGACACCGCCATGCCACGAGAAGGATCGGGTTTTCGGGTTCTCGTGGGCGCTATAGTAGGACTATATTCGCAGTCTTGCTATTGAGGCTGAAACAAAAGTTGTTCTTTCCGTGTCCTACAATAATGTATCGTCACTACTTACTGTTTCTCTTGTTTGATTGTTGATTGTTACTAACAAAAGTTATTTGACTTTCTTTACCATTGACAGCCCACATGAATCATTCGCCCCGTTACGGTTCTAAGCTTACTAAATTGTGGGTAAATATCACACGTATGCATATCAATCGCAATGCTTAGTTCCAATTTTGGTACATACCCACGTTCAAACGACACCAGTTGACAGATAAAAAAAAACATGGGCCATGTATTTGAATTAACCCAACCTGTGGGAAGACTGTGATATACCCCTCACCATTGGACTTGCTCCCAGTTTTCAGTAGCTAACTAGTGTTGTGCGAATAGTGATTTTACTAAATTCTGAAATAACCCAAATTTACATAACGCACGATAATAACAAAGCTACTTGCTTAATAGGTATATTATTCAGGTTAAACTATATATTCAAATAGGTACAATTCATAATCTGAACATCATGATCATTTATGGTTGGAAAGCTCTCCCACGTGCGTTATCTGATATCAAAGGGACACGGTACCGTAACAGTCCTGCTGCTGATTTCAACTCTTTAAGTAACCCCTTTATGATAACCGACGAAAATGAACCCCTCGTTAACTCCGAACTCCTCTTAGTCCAGGGAGTTTACGTTTCCTAACAGTTGCCACTTTCCACTTCCATTTAGAAACCCAGACACACATTGGTCGCCTGTTCATGCATATAGCGCAGAAGATGTTTCATTTCATCAGCTTCAGATTCCCACACAATTAGGAGCAGCACTAGCACGAATTAGATTAGAGCATCTTTAGGGGTGATCAACGCTTTAAGTTAGATTGAACATTTATTATTATAATGAGTGTAACAGCGATCTCAAGCTTTCATCGAAATATGTTTACTATACCCTCACAATGAAGGTTGCGAATAGAGGCGACTCATCCTTCTCAATTTTACCGGTTGACCAGATCCGATGAGGCGTATCCGGGGATTGATATACATTCATCAAATTATAAACAAAACAAGAAACAATCAGGCCCTTGTTAGTGTTGAACTTGACAATTTCTTCTCTCAGAAACAATAAGTTGAAGTGTTTATTCACTCTTCGCAGTTGTTTATATCACTCTGCGTGGTTATAAGCTGCAGAAAAAATCAGCCTATAGGGAACTTTTGGGCGCCAAGTTTCCAAAATTTGATTAATTTGATCGATGTAGTAAGGCCACATGTCACTATATAATTATGACTGCTTATATAGGATGATCATAGAGTTATTTTTGATCAAAACCTTTTACGCGATTTTTCCAAGCGGATGGCTGCTTATTCGGCCCTACTCATTGAAATTCTCCGCTTTATTTCCATCTGTGCATTGGACTCCATGAGTGTGGATTGCTCGACAGAGAGATTCTCACACACTGGGTGGGAATGTGTCGCCTATGAAGGCGACATTCGTTACTCTAAAACGTGTGACAGACTGCTGGCGGTTGAGGTGAAAAAAAAATGTCCGGTATATTCTTGTTTTTATATTTATTCGCTTCCGTAGAAATATAGGATACAGATTTATAACAGGAACATCTAATCAGTATCTTATAACATAAGTAAAAGGTTTTATGTTATTTGTGTAATTTTAAAAAGGAAGACATTAAGAATGTATGAAAAAAATGAATAAAATAATAATAAAATAACTCCTATAGTAAGGGGGGGTCATCTAGAGTACCATTTTGGTAATAAAGTGCAGCACGATAAACAAAGCTATTCTTATAATACACATTTGATTCTGTATTTGGGTGTTATTGCCTTATTTCTCAGGTTGTATCTCTGTGGTTTCTTGAGTTAAAGAGTTGAGAATCTGTTATGCATGAATGTCTTTCATTGTTCTGTAGGCAATTAACCTCTTATAACTAATTTCGTTCGGTGCAGCATTGTTCCAGTGTACTCATAAAAAAAATTAATCATATAAAAATCAGGAAGTAGTTAAAAAAAAGTGATAATTCTCTTCTTGTCTTTTAACATAGGAAAGCGTACCAGGCAGAGACAGCATAAATCAGGTGTGGTAAGATATTGTCAACAATACTCTTTTCCGAAACTTTAAACACTTAAATATGGAACTATGTAGGACAAAGTTGAAACAATGATTACCCGTTCGTTTCAGTATTCTGCTTATGTTTATGTGAGCTGTGCACCTTAGTTTTTTATCAAGGCCCTCGTGCTTATATTTACATTCTCAAAAAAACATTTTCCTCGATTTGTTTGGATGAAGTCCCAAATTCTTCCATCATATAGAATCGACCATACTTGACCATCAGTTAATTAGCTTGCTTGGTCAACTGTAAAATGTGTCTTCGGAACCACAGCACTACTTCGTGATGTTGTGTTCAAAAAGTTTTCACCACAAGCCTACCAAAGTAGACCTGTCGAATCTGAGTGGAATGGCAAATATACCGCCCTATATGTCGGTAATAGAACGGCTCTGAACATTGCAAAGCACACATTATCCGACAAGAACGACCACGAAATAAGCCATGCATGTGAGATGATGCGCCTAAATGAATAATGACAAACAATGGCACAGTCTGCCTCCTATTAACTGCAGTAGTTCAAATGTACAAGAATGGGTAATAACACAAATTTATTGCAATGTCACTATGATACGTTTTGACCGCGAAATCGCTGAAATGACCTCAGGTATAACCCTTGACCTGAAATTCTGTACCATTGGTTGATGGTACTTACTGTACATTTGAGCAATGGGAATATTAGCTAATTTTGATTTTGTGTATTCTGCAATGATGCAGATGACCTTCCATCCGAACTTTATGGACACTCTAGTTCCCTCTCACTCGATGTTCAATGTGAGCATTAAACGGTGTAAACAGGTAGGAGGATCGGAGTAGCAGCATGGCTGGCGTGAGCTCATTTGACACAGAGCAAAAGGTTTGAGAGGCTTTCAAATTAATCTTTTCAGAAGAATATTGCAAATATGTACACCGAGCATAACTAATCATATCGTGATCACTTGACATCACTTTATAAGAGTATAACGTGAAAGTGATGATCTCTTTCCAAAAAGTAATCTTGCCTGCTAAATTGATTTGAATGTATAATATATCAGATACTAGGTTTGCGTCTTTGTTACAGAAAAAATAGATAGTTGTTCCCGTCTAGATTTAGTAAATGTAAAGACACCGTAGCTTACTCGGGATGTTATGACGGTTCACAACAGTAGTAGTCTATTACATCGTCACATTGACAACTGTCACTTCATATTATACCGATATGAGTTACCATCATGGCGTTCACGACCTTCAACACACCGTGAACAGCTCAAGTTTGGAACAGTAGTCTAACGCCATGTAGAATGTAGCAACAAACTGTTCATAAGTGATATGTTTTAGAGTAGTAACGACTGGTCCTTGGTGTCATTTGCAATGGGCCCATTTCGTGGCCTGCGCAATGTCTTGTCTTGTCTTGTCTGGTACTATGCAAACACGCAACTAGTGGTTATCACTGCATAGGGGACAGCACACAACAGGCACAAGCTTATTGAAGAGTCAGAGTTGAAGATGATGATGAAGAATTTACACCATCACCAGAAAACACCACAGGACTACTAATTCTGCATAGTGAGACTAGATGCATTCCAATCTGGAATGGTTCTGGGCCAAAATGACCACCTGAGACGTCGGTATTAACAATAACATGTTTTTAGTTAAGTCCATTCACTGATGATGATCGTTTGCGATAGTTAGTCTGTAGCTCCACAAATCAGGAACCGGTAAAGCCAATATGTCGTTAATGGAATTATGAAACAGCTTAAGTCGTGCATTGCGCCTTCTCTCCTGCAAAGTAGGCCAGGCAAGATGTTGCAGGAGCCCTGCGACACTGGTTGACCGGCGGTGATCCTTGCAAACAATCTGGCAGCTTTGCGCTGAACCATTTCCAGCTACTCAATGTTACAAGCTTTGTATGGATCCCAAACTGAGGAGTTATATTCCAAACAGGGACGAACCAGAGAATTATAAGCAATGTCTTTGGTTTTAGTATCACAGTCATACTGATGTCCACGGATCAGATTGAGGATCTTGTAAGCTTATATATATAAACTATATTGTTATATGAGTTGACCATGAGACCTTTGAAGTGATGGTTACTCCAAGATAGGGGTGTTCTTTCACCAGTTACATATTGGAATGGTTCAACTTGCCTCTTGTTGGTGACAATCATTGACTTGCATTTTGATGCATTCAGATCGATCTGCCAAGTCTTACTCCATTGCGAAAAATTATCCAGATCGTGCTGGAGCATGTATTTGTCATTGATGCCATTGATGGTCCGGTAGATTATGCAGTCATCAGCAAACATTCTGATAGTGGATGCTATAACAGTTGGAAGATAATTGATGTATAGAGAGAACCGCAATGGACCTAGTACTCTACCTTGTGGGACCCTGATGAGACAATTCCAAAGATGACTTCACACCAATTATGACAACATGCTGGGTACGATGGTTCAAAAATGAATTTATCCAAGTGAGAATTTGACCACTAATGCCGTAATGTTGAAGCTTATGAGCCAGTCGCTTGTGTGGAACCTTGTCAAAGGCTTTACTAAAATCAGTAAAAACAACATCTGTCTGAGCCTTGCAGTCTAGATTCTTTGCTAGATCATTGACAGTTATAGCCAGATGGGTTTCACAGGAGTGTCGTTTTCTAAATCCATGTTGAACATTGGTCATGAGCTGGTGAGTGTCCATATAGTTCATGATGTGGTGATGAACAATATGTTCCATTATTTTACATGGGATTGAAGTTAATGAAACAGGCCTGTAATTGTTGGGGTCTGAAGGGTTCCCCTCCTTGAAAAGGGGAGTAACAACAGCAGTCTTCCAATCTGAAGGCAGAGGGCCAGTATTAATAGATTTCTGATAGTTATCCACTAAGAATGGTGCAATTGAAGCGGAGCACAATTTCAGAGTGTATGGAGAAACATCATCAGGACCACTTGCTTTGTTCACTTGAAGATTATCTAAAAGCTTCTTCACACCATGTTCCGTGATTTCAATGTCTGAGATTGAATGATATAGTTCAGTGTCAGATATAGTTGAATGTCTGACACCACCTCCCCCTGGCTGGTCCTACTTGTGACAGATTCTAGACATTGTCCTGTGTTTATGCTAACAATCCTCTCATAAGGTGAAGTGAAAGCTCTCATCGTCTGTCAGAATTACCGTCTGTATAGCAAATCCGGAAATATTTTCCGATACAGTGGGCATCAGGTGCCCAAGTCATTTGGGCAAACTGGGTTGGAATGGACATAGATAATTCAAGTCGGGGATTATTCGGGTATTAGGTATGAGGTAACAGTGTTGGGAATACTGCCATTTCTCCTAAGCCACACGATTCGTTCGTTATTCGGTTATTTACGTCATCGCAAATCTCCAGAGGTTATGAACAACAATGAGTTGGAAAACTTCTACAAAAAATGGATTGCGTCAAATCCAACGCCTCGAAATTCTGAAAGAGCAGTTCTGTGTACTCAACTGTATAATATAGGACCGGAATACTGCCTATTTTCATGATCACTCTTAGCTTGGATTCCCTAGCGACTCGGACAAGGGAGTTGCAGGTAGCGTAGATTATTATCCCGTCCATTAATTTCTCAGGAATGACACGCCATTTCAACCATCCAGGTCACCTGTAAGAACAAACAATGGTATCAAATAGTCTTTCAGCATCTAATCACTTTCTCCCTCCGAATCAGGCCGAATTGGTAGTAAGTTGCCATAATTGATTACCGAGATTACCGAGTAGTTATATATGCCAAAAATGTATCCCCCATACCGCCGGAAGGCGAGATTCAAGATATTTTTTTCGAATATAGCCCAGAAAATGCACTTGTGGAAATTGACGATCATCAACAGTCATCAATTATGATTTATTCAGTTATCTATAAAACACAAATATTTCCACGACAGGCACATTATTGTTAATTTAATTTGGGGTTTGTCTGTAATTTATATATCTAATATATATATATATATAATATTATATATTATATATATCTATATATATATAATATTATTAGTATATATATATTAGATATATCTAATATATATATATATATCTATATATATCTAGATATTAGCTATACCTGGGAATAATATACACGTTATAATACTTTATGTGACGGATATTATTTGACGGCTGGAATTTTATTGATCATGTCAGATAGTGATCTGAGATTTGCATCGTCTTTCCCGTTGGAATAAAGAATGACTATGTGATCCAATAAAGTGGGCAATGTTGCCCTATTCCCATGTATATTGGAGTTTCAGTTCAGCGAGCACTTGTATGACTCGAGACCAAGGGAAACGGAGATCATAGTGATAATTTTCACGTGAAAGGATGATAAAATTATATTCGGATTGCTACTGTAATTAGACAGCGATGCATTTAAGCATGAATTTGATTACAGACATTCACGCTCCATGCCAGGCCAAACTGGTCCAATTAATAAGTTGAGAGTCATAAATCTCTGAGACTTCATCAAAATACGTTTATCAGCTCTCACTAATCTCCCAAATGAGCGACACCATATCGATGGGACTCGTGTGCTCACAATCGCGATACTGGTCTTGGCTTGTAATTAATAATATTCAGTAGAAAGCCTGCCTAGTAACAAATGGCAAATTGAGCAATCCGAAATTAGTAGACTCCATACCTGAGGTGCGCACGGTTTTCTGGGTGAATACTCAAAATAGACTTCGGCTTCACTTACATAATGGAACAAGTGCCACTTTTCTTACAGATACGGACGCCAACCAAAGCCTCATCTTGGACGTGAACAGCTGAATATAAGCTTAAAGCAGCCATCTAACCCACCTATACTAATTGTTACCACCTAATAGGCCTACGTCGTAATTTTTTGTGAGCGAACTTATGAATTTGAGTTATTAGACCGAGATGGCCTATACGTGTTCAACAGTCTGGGTGATTCGTCAGAACTACCGAAACAAATGATTCTTACTCTTCGAACGAATACCTGTGCATGGACGCCGTTATTTTAACGACATTACCCAAACTGCATGCTGCTTTGTGTGTAATTTCAATTAGAGAGGCTTTTCAAAATCTTCTTCATAATCCCTGCGTGTTGTTTAAATCGTAAAAAAGTCATGATCGTGAAGATGGTATCATATCCTCAAAAAGCCTTGTCCTGTTTGTGAGTTCACCACGGCCGTTTTTCGAAATATTTAAACATTGTTGTATCCTAAACGATTTTCATTCAATTAGTAGAACCAGTACAGTCGTTTTCTTTTAGAGCAATTGTGCAGATTAACATTTGCGTTCGAACGTGCGAAGTCGTGTCGAATAGAAGCTTCGATTTTTTTTTTATAGGTCTTGTCTTTGTTCAATATTACGCGAAATTTACGCAATCCTATTTGATGCGGTGTTTCTCAAGACATATCATGTAACGTACGTAGCCTACGTAACGTAGGCATCGTTAATTACATATTAGAACTAACACTATCATCTGTTCGCGTTTTAAATATCAGGTACTCATGTGAAAGTATTAACCCACAAACGAAGTCATACTGCCCACGTAGTACGTATTGGTATTCCGTCCGTGGCGGACGTATCTAATAACACGTATATGTACGTCCTTGATAATACAAGAATACTCGCAGGCCTATACTTACGAACAGAATTATCACGTTCACCAGCGTACCGGACACTAACGTTGTTGAGTAATTTCCGAAATAGTATTTACATAGCTCGAGTACTTCGTCATGATTAGCGCGTATGCATATAGAACACGTATGCCGCACGTAGGTATAATAGCGTCTACGTCATCACATTACTCGCATATATACATGGTAATATTACTGTATACCACATTATAATGACGCATACGGAATTTGTTGCGCATACGTGCTATCAGTATGTCATTAAGAATCGAGTTCTCTACGACGTACGCACATTAGGTTGCTAACGTATTAAACATATAACGCATAGGTTAAAATTACGCGCTAGCAATTACCCCATAACTTTCATGTCTAACGTAGCCAGATTAGAACAGTAAAACGTCCCGTGTTATTGTAGACCACGTGATATTTCACACATACTGGTACGAGTTATTATGTACGTATGTACTAAGTACTTACATCGACATTACGTACCGTTACAACATTAACGTGATGCGTGATCCTCTCACATTAGTGTGTGATTACGTTACGTGGAGCCTTACGCACCTGCGGTTTCAAGTCCCCTCTAACAATCGCCTTCACCTGGCCCCTCTCATTTACCTCGCAACTAGCGTAATATGCTATCATTATCAAAACGACTGCAGTAACTCTATACCATGCATATTCATGACTAAAATGAAACTCAGTCGTTCCCAATTCGTTACTTACTTCGACGATTAGAAATGCTACTTCTGACGAATCACCCAGACTGTTGGTAGAGCATCGCCGAAATGCGCTACATACGTGTGATACGACGTACGTATGGAATGATTACCGCCCATGTAAAGGCTGAGTTCCATAGATACCGTATGCGGGTCCGGGCTTGATGTGAAAAATCACATATTTACGAAAACGACGCTTTTGCGAAGAGAAAAACAGTGTAAGTCTATGCCAAAAAAGACCATCCAGAAGACAGCAGCCCAGGCATATTTAGTGTCGTGCTAGGCTTTAAAGAAGGGATATTCCAGAGAATTCATTAGCGCGGTGATACGCAGCCGTTAAGCATGGGCGATGTGATTTTTTCGCCTATTCAGTGTCGGTTTGCCTTCCTTTTGCCTCGGTGGATTCAATATCTATTTTTGTAAACTAAATAGGACAGATTCAGACACTGGCCCCGACACAGTTCACGTACATTGACGATTTTTCACACGCGTAGGGACGCGCATAAGCATCTATGGCATCCCAGCCAATAGTCACCAAATCAAGTCTTCAGAGGAGACTTGGTTTCCGGGGCATAATCATCCACCAAAGAGGCAATGGGCCCGAATGTCATCGGAATGAACAATACGAGGGGCACAGCGATCTCTCTATTGTCCGCTCTTTGCCTGTTATCGTCACCTACTCACGTTCTTTGTGGTCTTTCATCCCTTGTATCAGGCACTGTCCGTATCGTCCAACAGACGGCGGTGTGTGTGTGTATATGTTTTGCGCGTTCACGCTCTAAGTTTAAGATACAATTTGTTTTCACGTAGTTGGCATCGACCTAAGCTATTCTTTCGTTGTTTCTTTGGAGTTGTTTTTCAGGATGGTAGACAAGCCCATTCTTTGTGGGCGGGTGCGATAGTGGGTTTTGAGTATCGGAAGACCGGGCTAAGTTTCAAGTGGGTAGCGTTCGAGGAGGCTAGCTGGCCTGGGTTCGGTTATAAGTGTCAGAAGTGTGCTAGGTTATCGGAGCTGGAAGGGAGGGATGGCGATGTTTGGGAGGTAGCAAACGGGACGGCCCGTAAGGCTATTGCTAATACGATTATTCCAGTTGTTGGAACAGAGAATGCTTCAGCGTGCTGTCGGTGAAGAGGGCATCAGAGGAACGGCGTTAATAGAGGGGGGCCAGACAGGGGAAGGGCGACAGTCAGTTGAGAGAGTGGACAATGGACGGTGAGGGAATTGTGGGGGGAACCGAAGGGGGGGTAAGTGTGTGTGATAGGCGACTCGATTGTCAGGTATGTAGACCGCGAGTTCAGCAAGGCTGGTAAGACGAAGCGTACGCGTGTCTTTCTGCCGGGTGCTAGGGTGGAGGATATAAGTCAGAGGGTGAATAGGTGGTGGATGACGAGGAGGTGGTGGTGGTAGAGGTGGGACGAACAATTAAGGAAAGACAGTCAGGGCGTCTTGAGATCTCGATTCAGCGAGTTGATGTGCAGGCTAAAGTCAACAAGGTCGAAAGTCGCTATTTGCGGTGTCCTACCCAGGTTCGGCCGGTCGCGTTGCTGACGAGACGATAGAGGGTCTGAACGCTTGGCTAGAGCGAGAGTGCACGCATAGGGGGGTTCACTTTGTTGATGTTCGAGTTTTCGGGGTAGAAGGGATTTTTCGCTAGGGACGGTCTTCATCTGAACGGGGTCGGGGCTACAGTTTTGGCGAAAAGTTGGTGAACACTTGTGTCGAAGGGTATTGTTCAAGGGGGTTATTGTTCAACTAGATGTGGGGGCGAGTCTCGGAGGGATAGAACTGGCAAGTAATAGTCATAGGCTATTGAGGATACCGGTAGTAGTAGTGATAGTCATATTAGGCGATACAAGTCTCATTTTTCTGTGCTAATGCTCAGGTCATCAAGAACAGTTTCGAGGAATTCCAGATTTTAGTAGGGGGAACGCAAGCTGACGTATTGGTATTACAGAGGCGTGGTTGAACCAGGACATTTCCCATGCTGAGGTACTTTCCGGGTTATGGTGTCTATAGGCAGGAATCGTGCGATATACTCTTGGTATGGTGGTGGGGTATTGTTGTTGGTCAGGGTTGATTGAAAGTATTGAAGTCAGAGAATATCAATGGAAGCTTGTCAATTCGGTGATGGTGCGAAATTCGTACAATTCATCGGGTATTCAGCAGCATAACGTTGGCGTGTGTATCGTGCTCCTAACAGTTCTGCAGATAACGACTCAGTTGCCTCGAAAATTTTGCACGGAGTTTCTGGGAAGAATACGATTATCATGGGTGAATTTTCAATATTTCAGATATGTGCATGGTCTGGAAGGCAGGCGTGGCAGACATGGTGCTGAGTTTCAATGCACACTCGGATTGCTCCTTTCTCAGATGTACATTTCCTAATAGGAAGCATAACATATTGGATATAGTTCTTAGTAGTGATCCTTATTCGGTAGACAATGTTGAAAACATCGGAAGCTTGGTGCGAGCGATCACGATATTATTTCTTTTGAGTGTCTTGTTCCTCATGATCTCCCACAGAAAAAAAAAAAAAAAAAGGAATTTTGAACTTGTTCCTTGCTTCGCAAGGCGACATGGAGGAATTGCCTTTTTCTGAGTGGGTAAACTGGGTTGATTATTCCATGTCTGAAACGCTGTTGACTCATGGCGAGTTTTCTCATGCATATTCAAGAGGCGATGCGATTATTCGTTCCGATGATAACACGTCGTAACAAAACAGTAGGCCGTGTGGATGACCAAGAGACGTTTCTCGCAGTCCCCGCCTCTACAAGAAGCAATGCAGCTCAGGGAGTAATGTAAACAAAAACACTCTCACAGAGAGTTAAATGGAAGGGCGTGGTAGACCAAATAGGGGGATTTAATTAAATAGATTTAATTAAAATCTACTAACACTATGCAAACATAAATTGTAACTCATCCTAGCCTGTGACAGATTCATCCACCCCAAAAAGTTTCAACCTGGTTGAACGATTCAGAATTACCGAATGACGTGACGACAGGAACGACGAACGAATGAACTACACGACGAACGGAACGAACGAACGGACGGAG
Source organism: Sclerodactyla briareus (assembly GCA_026419785.1). NCBI lineage: Eukaryota > Metazoa > Echinodermata > Holothuroidea > Dendrochirotida > Sclerodactylidae > Sclerodactyla > Sclerodactyla briareus. The sequence goes on along the minus strand of JAODTK010002344.1, from coordinate 43,742 downwards.
GACATGATGCTGTAGAGTGCTTACCCGCAGTGAAAAAAAAAAACGGTGCAAACAGCAATCGAAGCGAGGACGACTCGTACGAACATGAAATGCGTCACCTCGGAGACACGTGTAGGAGACAGGAAAAGGGAGTTACCAAACAACAGAGAATTAACAAATTGAGGAAAGCAAAAAATTATTTTTTGACTGAACAGTATGACAACAAGGTTTCGATCATACATTTGTTCTTTCATTTTCCCTGTGTATTTTGAGAGTTATTGGGAAAATGTCAAAAAAACCTAGCAGTGAATCATGGGGGTTTGTTTTACATTACTTCCTATTTAGCAAAGAGGCCTAGTATAAGGATGTAAATTTGGTTTAGACACTTCCAGCTGATTTAAACTGCTTCGAGAGTATTTTTTATTTAGCTAGTGGTATTGTACTGTAAGCTAATGTCATTTGTTTGCTTGGGATTAGATTCGGGTTAGCATAGCAACCACAAAAGACAGTGCGCATGAAATCGATTTTTGTAGCTTTGGATATAGCTAGGACACGAGAACAGTGCTAAGTGCTCCTAAGTTTCCCCCAAGGTAGTGGTATTTGCATACTATAAAAGTTATGATAGCAGACTCTAGAATTGGGCGAGTGTAGGTATAATATATATTACCTTCGGCCAGTTCTGACAGAGGGAAGTCTCAGGCCAGGCTTCCATAGATGAGTATGCGGGTCCGGTACGCATGTGAAAAAATCGCGGGAATTCACGTGAGCTGAAGATGGCCAGTGTATAAATGATGTCTTTTTGGCTCTTGAAAAGATAGATATTGGTTCCCCAGAAGCAAAGCAAATATAATAATATTCCAAATCAATGCCAAACTGACACTGAATTGAAAAATAAGCACTGTGCTAATGCGTATACGGTATGCCGTATCCACCGCGAGGGTTGTAATAATATTCTTCCTAAAAAGCCAATAAAACGACAATTTGCATGGGCTGCCGCCTTTTATGGTTTTTCGCAAAACCTATTGTGTTTTCCCCACTAAAAAAAACGAACGTCGTTTCCGTGAATAGTGATACGCATCTATGGATTCCTGCCGCAGTATTGAAATGACCAAGTTTTTTTTTTTTTTAATTGTTATTAGAATCCAACAACTTCATTTCCCATCCATAGTATACACGAATTTAGCAGTTATTTCTTAAATTGAGAATTTCGTTATTGAAAAGAGAAAAAGGAGACACTTGTTCGAGTTGAGGCTTTCCTATTGGGATTTTCATCGAAGTATTAGGTTGAATAATTGGGGTAATTTTGTTACACCTTGGAAACCGTCGTCAATGCGTACAATACAGCTTGAACATTTCGTTATTAGTCATGGAATATCTATGAATAATGTTTGATCATGATGGTGGTTATTATAGGGTGTTGGTGATGTTCGTAATGATAAAGTAACGGTTGTTACGGCGACCTTGCGTTCACTCTGTTTTGTTTCGAAACTAGCTATTATTCTCAATACATTGACATGTATCTAGATGTATTCTGCTGTTGGGCACCATCACATGGCATCATAAATGCATTGTGAGTTTGGAGTTAGGTTGAGGTACACGGGTTTTCCTCCTAAATTCATAAGATGTTATCCTAAGAAACAGAATTCAGAAATTCAGACATGGTCAGGAAGAGTGATTTATCCCCCGCACCCAATCTTTTTTTTTGTTCCCCACGGTCTTCCCTTCGTCATGATATTCTCCGGTAGTCGGTAGCTCAAATTTCATCGATAGTCCAATAATAATAATTGCGCTGATCTTCCCTCAATTTCATTGGTGAGGAAATCTGCGTTTGCGAACAACGAGGAGTCAGCAATCCCAATGAGTCGATGGAGAAGGTCGGAAGTTAGAACTTAGGCTTTGATGTACACACGATGTGAAAAGATTTCAACCCGACTTCATCGAATGCTGAAGATGACAAGTTTTGTCGCCTAGGGGATGGTAAAAGTTGCTCCGGATTTGTGACGTCTAAGCATGGCAAGTCGTTTGCAATGACACTAGCAGTCAACATTGGCCGAACTACTGAGTGCTCAATAAACGCCAAGTCCCCAAAAAACCTTTTACGGAAAAGCGTGTTGATCCCTCCAATCGTAGAGTATTCCTGACTTTATGAAGTGAACTTCCCCTTGGGTGGTTTGTACTTTTTCGTTTAGGTTTGCTATCACCAGAAGAAAATGTGTTGGTCAGTGTTGATAATACAAAATATATTTGCGATGGGCAGGAATCGATCACAATTCAAACATTGATTAGGAGGGATATTTGAAGAGAGAAATGAAGATATTTCAAACAAAAAGTTGAAACAAAAAAATGCCGGTTCACAATAATACCCGGACTCGTTTATCGAATGCATGGAAGAGTGTGCAAACATTGTCGCCCGCTTTGTGCTTATTAGTGGTGATGTAGTTAGTTTAGTTCAGTTAGTATTTCTTTTACGTGTTTTTAAATACATGGGGTTATGGCTTTTAAGTGTCTCACCATCCTCTAATTGCATGTCGGGCAACTCTTTGCTCTGTTAATTAGTTATTAATTGCATTTGTTTTGTTTGTTTGTTTGTTTGTTTGTTTGTTTTGTTTCCTTCTCTAACATGAGACTATATGAAGACATGGTACCGAGAAAAGAATATTGGACGTTCTTGAGTAATTGAAACTGATGGAGGCCATACTTTATATAAGTAAACGTCATCTTGATATAATGCAGTCCACGTATGCGTAACTATTCTTGAGAATGGGATATTTAACTCAGTTGACTTATAGGATTTGACGTTCTGACGAAAGACGGCTTGTAATCGTCGTGTTCGGCTTGGTTCACGATCCTCAGCTCTGAGAACAAATTATTCTCTCTTCGGCATGCTATATCATTTCATTCCAGTGATGAGTGCCTACTATAGGTTGCGAATGTGAGTTTCTGGCAAGCACTTAAACGTTTTACATGCCGGAAACCCGTCTAAGTGTCATCCCAGCTCGACTATACTCTTCAACCACCCCAGGCAGCCCCATGTTATACCACACCTAAATTTGACTACTTGAGAAGAAACTGTTTGGGCTGTAAACTCTCAACCCATCACATGAAATTAAATTTCATGCAACGATGCTCATCTAGATGCCTTTACTTCTGCCATCCACGAGGCTGCTCTAGAAGCTGGGAGCATCCTTAACTAAAGCTGCTGGGAACCCACCCAAAGCATATTGGTGCGCTGATTTGAGCCAGGAAGCGTTTTTTGGCGGAGAATGTGGGTGGAGAGCGGAAGACCCCAGTCCGGTCCAGTTTAATGATACTTACGAAGAGCTGAAGGAGCGGTTCCGAAGATTTTCCAGACAGTACATGAACGATACACGTAGCCGGCAATTCAATAGGCGTCATCATCTATCACTATTTCTTGAATGGGTGAAGTGTCACGGGACGAAAAGTCAAGCTGGACTCGAGTCTATAGCCTAGTTAAATCCGAAGAGTTTCATAGCAATATGATGAAGGATGAATGTACCAGAACTGATGAGCAGTTTCAAGATAAATTGTTGGTGGAAAATTATTCTTTGTATGTCAATCCAACTTACGATATTGATATTGGTAATGATAGCATTAGTAAGGAGATTGATTCCTGGTACAGTGATAAAGCGCCAGGTATTGATGGTTTGACTGCTGATCACTTGATATTGGGTGAATCACCGATTTTGTGTGGAAAAAATAAAATCCATTGATAAGAAAAAATAAAATAAAGGTTTTTTTTTTAACGGTATTCATCACCTCGGAGTGAAGGGTCGATTTCTTATCGTATTGCTGCACGATCTTTTTCCGAAGGAAATGGATGTGTTTGGCAATGAATGTCGTAAATACTAGTATTCTATAACAATACGCGTCGGTTTATGTAGTGGCTTTATTATTACCGCCTATCAAGACCATACCCAACCTGAATTCAAACTGAATTAACGCTATTGAGAAGCAGTGCTTTGGGGTCTGAGTAAACGAAACTATGTGTACCCTAATGGTTTACACTTGCAATGTGCCCGATCCGGCGAGGACCCTGCATGTGCTTATACAATCGATCTTCCTATCCAATATATGGTCATATATTACGTGGTTTCTTGTTAGACGGAGCACTCCATGGTAAACATTCCCCTTTGGCGGTTGATATTTAAGCGGCCTATTAAAATCACCCAGCAGAAAATACCAGATGGCCACATCGAGTCACTGAAAATGTTAATGTGGCAATGAAAACTTTATGAAGCCATACTCTGATGAACTCTTTCAGGTACATATGTCATCCACATTTTGATAGACTTTATTTCTGTACATTATAAACCGAACAATAAGATAAGAATCGTAGAGTAAATCGTTCAGCTCAAGATCAATAGGGAATAAATAAATATGTGACTATTTAAATTTAAACGTTGGAAGGGTTGTCCCACATCATGAAGGAAATAACGAATAGCGAATCCAGTCCATTATAATCGTGGCAGTGTTTTAGGCAGTAATGGTTAGGGACCCAGTCTTGTTCGTCATATCCCGAAGAATCGGATCGTGGCACGAAACGATATCATTGCAGGGTGACCAGGCCTTTCAATATCATTCATCGAGGGATCATAGGAGCAAGCCAGCTGTTCTTCACTACTCGGTCAGTCGGTTTTATTACAACATTGATACGGTTGCCACCTGCCACTTTCACTTACTGGTGGAACGACGTAACAGGGATTGTACGCCTAATAACTCTATTAACATCACAACTATTTGATATATCGATCCCATACCTGCTGAAAAAAACGATGTTGAATCTCAACACAAACCGGAGACTTAGTGGGACATACATGACGACTCGTACTCGCAATACTTCGCATGCTATGCTTAAGCTCTCTGTTATAGTCCAAACTTTCAGCCTATACTCTTACAAAAAGGTTGTTCAAAGGTTGTCTGAAGGTTGTTTGAAGGTTGTTAGGGCGTTAGAAAAACCTTCCTTTCTGCTGGTGTGTGTTATAAGAGAGTGCTCCATATCCCATCGCTGATTAAGAGCGGCATTTGTGAACCGATATCATGGAACAATTCTACATAGCGGAATTCTATCAAGATTGTGGTACCGATACATCGTCCTTAGATGAGTCAATACAATAATAATTACGATATATACTGTGGAACAGCACCGTCCATTTCTTCACGTGTTGGCGAAACGATACGCTGGCCGTTCCAGGCGCAACCTGGCTTCCCTTCTTACGCATCCACGCTGATGTTTGAAAAGCAGTGCCTGTTGTCTATTCATCCATAGACAGCTATATGTTGTCATATGATATGCTTCTTTAATTACACTACTTTATATTGCATAGTATTATCACACTGTGATTTTCATATTAAATAGCGATCGCACATGAATCTTCGACTTCTTCGGTCTCAGCTAGAGGCATTGCAATACACGTCTACCCAAGATCGTACTTTACATCTCATCTCATCATTAACTCTTGTCCTTATCATGACGCTCGGGGAATCAAAGTTATCACATATGTATTTGTACCATGTCGCTGGTACTGGGCAATACAAATCGGAATGTTCGAAATGAAGCATTGCGTGATATCTTACTTGTACCGACAATTTCATTCGCCTATTTTCATATGCTATTCACATTCTTCATTCGCCCATTTCTCAGATGCTAAAACGTCTTTTATCTGTTCAATGTTGGTACCGGTAGCCATACTCCATTACATATCTTCTTTCAGAACGCCTGTAATGAGGGTGCAATAAATCGGTCAAGTGGATACATTCTGTGTGGTGTCGGGCTTGTTTTATGGAGCGTCCTATAGCCCTCGCGAATATGGACGCTTTGGTCTAACTTCATATCTTCCTACCTATGGCTTAGCTCGTATATACCGTACGCACTACGATAGCAACCGGATTATGAGTTGTTTAAATTCCCGCAGTAATTCCGCGCACGGGCGTAGATCCGTGATTGTGCAAGCCTTCTTTTCTATTATCCTCCCCCTCTCCCCCCTTAGGGAGTAATCAGAAATTTCACATGCCGAAATCATTAGAAATAGCAGCGAGTTTTAGACTTGTTATTCGCCGGAGAGGAGTGCATTTAGAGTCTCTCGCCCGAGGGCGCTGTGAGGAAGGCTTGATAAGCTCTCGCAGAAGTCAATTGCACGCTCTGTTCCGGAGGTGCAACAGGGAACTGAAGGAGAAGCCCTTGCGATTCTATTTACTAGCCAAACAACGCTCCTGGCATTTCCCAATCTGTTACGAACACGACGTAGCGGGAAGAGAGAGGGGGAAATTAGGATATCTGTCGCACTTGGGTATCTCATCAATAAGTAATTTGGCAACAAATGGGAACAGAGGAAATAATATTTTTCATGCCAAATTGGAAGCATGAACGTGGCTAGTAATATAGTTCTATTTACAAATACGCCGTGTTAAGCTTTAGTTGAGGGGGAGGAATAGGGCACGAATTTATGTCTGTGACATTTTTTAACACGAGCAAGTAGACGCAGCCATGTGCAATGTTTTGGAAAACAGGAGCACTGAATGAAAAATCATGTCAGTACTCAATATTTGTGGGTAATTCATTTATCATTTGAGTATTGATTGGACTATTCCATATACATTATATAGCCATGCTATAGGGCTATATGCAATATACACCAGCCATCAGCCCACTTTGGAGTAATATTCTTGACTTGATCTTTAGGGTTTTATATAGCGTGCGATAGTATGGCCCAAGAACAAATCCCTGGGGAACACTGCCTGCGACATTGATGTCATTTTATCTGTCATGCGGAAAGTCGCCCATCGATTTGAAAATAGTAGTCGCAACTGAACAAGGACCAGCGTTGTAGTTGCAAGAAGCCTCAGAAAATAGGTTGTGTGGGGACGCAGAGCTATGGATTCTTTGAATAAATTCTGGTGTCTATAGCAATATCAGTTCAATAGAATATGGTGTCCAACTGCTACTTCGAATCGAATCATCTCCTCTTTGAAAACCTCTATTCTACCTAACAATTCGTCCAATGCCATTCAGTAATTTATCTCACTGAAGAAATCTACAGGGTTTCGTTTTCATTTAGTGTCGCCAGTCGAGGAATATTTGTAATCGCCTTCAGTGAACTCGACCAGCCCTAGGTCGATATAGTTCCCACCTGACGTGTGCTTATCCCGTAGTGGGTATGTTATCCATATTCTAAGGTCAATTGAGGTCGAAGTCTAAAACCTTGTAAACACGATTGGGTGCACAATGCTTTATCCGATTCAGTGGAGATTTGTTGTGTATATAGCTGTCTCAGGAGTAGTATTGAAATTATATTATTTTGGTAGTACCCGGGGTCAAGTTCTCGTGAAAAATATTAAAGATGTGTGTATTAAAGATGCGTCTCATAATATACAGGAATTACGTAATCTAACCGAATCTAACTCGTCATTTTGTTCACGTGATCTCCAACCCAGCGGTCGAAATTGTTCGTTATCGAAAAACCGGTATAATGTCACTATGGTAAGTCAATGCGAGATTCGTTCCGATTTACTGTGGACAGTTTTTTGCCAACGAACCCATTCATTATCCCGGGTGTTGCTCGACAGTGTGATGTCACGCAAACGGCAGAGGCCATTTTTCGACGAAATTTAGAAACGATTCCCCATCTGTGGGAAAAAAGTAACAAGAAAAAACAAAACGAAAAAAACAACAACAAGAAAACAATACAACAAAAATCTCTACGAGTTATGTGTGTTGCCCATCATGTAAACATATTAACCCTGCGGTATTTATCAGTTAAGGGGTTTCTGAAATGAGCAAGGCAAATGTTTTGCAAACACATTTCAGAATGCGCGAACAAATTTGGGTTAGCATGTAGCTTTCATGTGAAAAATACCTCATTAATGTTCCTGTTGATTGGGCGTTTCCGTCTGAGTCGCTGCTAATCGGTTAAGGTCATTCTTGACAAATCTGGCAACCCGAATCCGGACAGCTTTGATGCCTTCATGTATGTTGGGTCCCAAGTAGGCCTTGTATCATAGTATTCACGCCGAGGTCTCACAAGCGTTTTATATTGGTTCCACGTGTTTGCATAGGTCATGGTTGGCCTATTTCATCACAGTGTTATTTAACATGCGGATATTTTATGCAATATACGATAGCCAAAGTCCTACTGAGGGTAATAAATGTGACATGGTCCATCATTATTAGTATGATCATTATGAGGATGAGGATGATGATTATGATGATGATTATTACTATGAATGTTTTCGTTAATATTTCATCATCATTTTGGTAGTACAAAAATCGACGAATGGTTGTTTTTGCTAAGCTTCACTCGTTCGCACAACAACTTGATCTATCCTTGTAAGTCTCACAAATTATGTACATGGCCACAAACTGCCGGTTCGAGATCGAATGTAGCCGTATTCTGTAACGCAACCCCCTGCAGAGGAGGAGCAAGTACACTGTAAAATAAATGTTGTGTAACTAGCACACCTATTCCGGTGTTGTTAAGAAATTCTACGATCATTGTGTATAATCTGCACAATTTGTGTAATTTTTTCACATGACGTTCACACAATGCCGTGTAATTTCCACACAACGGGATAGGTGTGCTAGTTAAACAGTGTTGTGTAAATTCTACACAACAATTTTTAGAGTGTAATTCAGTCATCATAGAAGGATATTGAGGATTAATAGTTACGTTCGATTGGTCTAATTCCATCACATGACTAAAGTGACGCCAGTCTTAGACAAGCAAAGAAGTAGTTTACCTTACTTTTTAACAAGCGATGACGTGCAGTGAATCCCCCCTCCCTTCACCTCTGCTTTATAGTACATACAGCTGATATTATCGGGTTAACGGAACGATAACAGGAACATGAAAAGCAACATTGCCTGTACTCCCACATACACTTATATGACCGAATAATGGTTCTGTTCCCGCGCGACATGTCAAAAAGTTTAGCTGAGTGCGTCAGTCTGTCGGACCAAATCCTCCACTCCAATATTTTCCAGGTATAATTGTGAATGTTGACAGAGATCCTGAGGGCGTTGGAGCGTGTGCATTCTCGAGTGCCTACTCGAAGAGTCAGCAGAGAGCGTTACACTCATCTCGAACAGGCGAGTTTGATTCCTTGAACGGCCGGGACGCCCTTGGGCGTCGGTTGGGTCAAGAAAATTTCAGGAATTGATTGAATCCAATGGGGTCTTCGATGGGCCCCCCAGGCCATGAGGTGGCAGCCAACGGAAACTTTGAATATTTAATGTGCAAGTGAGTGTGACTTTATATGAGTCTATATGAATTGAGTGGCACTTTGTACAAAATATCATATCGGAAGAGCATGTTATAGTCTAGCTATTGTGAGTCAGCATTCCTGTCTGTTACACTGAGTAAGATCGTGTTAACAGGTTATCCGATGACGGATTTAATTTATAGATCACAGATCTCATGTGTTCCTTGTGAGTGCCGGCTTCGGGACTACGCGCCTTGGTAGCTAGTTGGATTTAATGGTCCATGATAGAAATCACTGCAAAAGGGACAGGAAAAGCCCAGGTCTGCAATCCCGCCCCCCCCCGCCTTGAGTTCTCATTTAGTTATTTCAGCAAGACGTATACTAAAAACGGAAACTCAACTTCCCCTGACTACTTCACCTCACCATGTAGGTGGAAGTGCCAGCAAATACTGTCACTGGGTTTCGCCTCGTCCGTTATTTCGGCTACAGTTTAGTCTCGACTTTTTAGTCCCTATTGGAGTGTCACAATGAACGCAGTCCATTCTTTAAATAACAACTGGCGGGAAAAAGTAGGTTAGTGAAATAGGGAAAAAGTGGACGGCGTCTTCCATCATTCAATAATGATGTTGTCATTCTTGCCCATTTCTGCTCCTATCCTTTGTTTTTTCCATTGAAATTTTACACATTATTTTCACTCTGAAACATAATTAGTCTATGAGGCGGATTGCGTGTTGTCAGTGGGGGTGGTAAGGTGTGATATTTTACTTTGGTGAAAGACGACCACAGACTTCCGCGAAATGGGAAGTTTTTTCAACACAATTAAACCATGGAATACATATTACCCGTGCTGTTAACTGTGACATCATCGTTACCTGCTCAAACTATGAGGCCAATAAAGGAATAATCTTAATGCAGGCGGGTTTGGACCCACATAGATACTTTTTCCATTCCCTACTACATATCCTCTATTGTATCCGAGCTTGCTTGTGTTGTTCAATTATAATGCTTTTTCTTCCTTCAAGATTACAGCAAACGGGATCTGAAGATTAGCAGATATTCGGTGGCGCTCCGACGTGGAATTTCCCCGCCTTTTAAGTGTTTTGTTGGCGTTTTGTTGGCAGAATGTTTGCAGGCGTAGAATGCATATCCGACGGATATAACCCAGCTAAGTCTATCCTCAGAATTAGGTCGCGTTCATAACAGACACGGCTTCATGAGAACCAATCTTCGTAAGGCTATCGATAACCGACCGAGCAGTGTAAAGCAAGGTTCCTTTAAAGGAGCATTCATCCGATTACAGTCTTAGCTCTTATAGCTCGGAAAAGTCGTCTTGCGTTCGGCTAAAATTTCACAATTAAACCATTCCCCGCTTCCTTCCCATACGATGATCCTTCCCTCGCGGTTTGCGATGATTGAATTGTGTGGATTGATAAGCGGTTTCAGTGGCTCAGACCTGCCAGCGAGTTGTGGTGATTGCATGTAGCTCTAGAGATGGAGAGTAGTGTAACCGTTGCATCGCTGTCCGTAACTTGAGCGGAAATGAAACGGCACTTTTCAGGATGACTCAGTATAGCATTGCGTATGAGGAACTTCTGAATGGGTTTGTGTATGCATTTTGCTAATGACACCATAACTGTGCAGGCCAGTCTCACCGTGACACTCTTTCCGCGCATTCGATTAGAAAGTAAATAGATCCCTTACGGTAGAAACCCCGGGCATATTTTCACATTACATCATCTATGAGCCCTATTCTCAACGAGATTCTGCCATTCGTTTTCTGTCAGAATATTTCTATCTCAACACTGACATCATAGAGAACCCTCCTCTCCCGTCCTCCTGCTGCGCCTCGTACACAGGTCCAAGGAACCTCGTAAATGCTATTTCCAAATAAGAGAATAATTGAGGAAAATGTACCAATCTCGAATCTACTAGAAAGTTAGAAAAAAATATTGGTGAGTACAGCCGGAATGGAGAAGTATGCCGGTTGTGTTAACAAACAATCACATAACGTGAAACTAGGTCTTCGGCTACCAAATGGTCCGATCTCCGCCACCCCTGAATATTTTCCCAAATGAGCTTTTTTGTTTGGTGTCAAAGAAGTGGGTAAAGGTTGAGTGTTTATGGTAGAACATCTGCCTTCCACCCGGGAGATCGCGGTTCCAATTCCAGTCGGTCACACACCGAACAGCCAGTCAGTCATACAAACGTCTTCTAAAATGTCCTTTTTCCCTTCGCCTGGGCCGCTCAAACACGAACGATTGGATCAGGGGCCAGTGGCGTACGCACGGGGGAAGAACCCGCCCCCTGACCCAAGTGATCAAATGATTTTAACAAAAAAAGTTTTCGCAGTTCAGTAGAAAGTTTTGCAGCTGTTATTTAGTCTAATATTGCAGCAGCATGTGGTATAGGGGCCATAAATTGTTCTTATTTGCCAATAGGAAGGGTGAGCCATTTATGATGGCGCACTTCCCTTGGGTACCCTCCCCACCCCATGTCAGATAGCTGCGTACGCTGACTGGCTGGGGCAAACGAGTGGCGGGCAATTTGCAAATTGCCGTCTATGTGTGATAACCCCCCCCCGTATAAGGTTTCAGTGGACCTGGGTAGGATTTCATTAGAGGGTAAATACTTCGGCGAAGACGCAAACTATTCTGTCCCATATACCCACATTCACTACTGAGAGGAGACCATAAGCGGTAGCTGGTTTACCGAAGCGAACACCGTAACGTAACCACACTAAACCGTCCTATATAATAGTGGCACTGTGTCATCGTGCGCTGCTGATTGATTATCCTCTAGGAAAACCACTTCAGGGGACACGGGCCTACTGATGATACCCGCCTTGATTCTTTACTTAAATTTAATTGGCGCAACAGCATATTTGCCATGGACGTTTTATCCTCAGTGGCGGCTGGGGAGCACTCAAAATTTAAGTTGGGGGGGGCGCAGACCAATTTTTGATGATTGAGGTGTGTCTATCCAAGCGGAGCGCCCCATTGTTAGGGCACGGACGTGCAATTTTGGGGTAACCACACAAACCTCCCAATGGCCGACGGCACTTCCTCGAGCTTTGGAAAGCTAGAATGTACCCGTCATAAAAGGGGTCATGGCTGCACAACGTAGTCAATAATAAAATGTATGTATGAAGAATGATTGCAGATAGATGGGTTTGGAGACAGCAAATTTTCGCTGAGGGGGAGCCCGTGGAAAGGGCTTCACCCCTTCGACACCCCCGCCCCCCCTCTAAGAAAATCACTTTCTCTCATTAACGGTGAATTTCCCCAGTGCCATGACGAGACTGGTACTATGAGCTCACCCGGTAGCCCCTTTCCGCCCCCAGTTGGCCATCCCACGGGTCACTGGTTAGCGTATCGGACTTGCAGTCTGTTTATGGGTTTAGCCTGTTAGGTCGACTCCGTGTGGGACGAACCAAACACTGTAAAGATTACCATGTTTTTACACTTTGGTTTCCTCGCATTTACAATAGTTTGACGGCAACTATTGAAAAATGATTACGTACGTTGACAGACACAAATGTGGTCATGAGTGTTGTAACAAACAAGGGAACAAGGTTTAAATCTTATTATTGTTGTATCCCAACATATCTTTAAGCAAATGTATAGCATTTTCAGTATACAGTTTGATACATCAATCATGCTGTTTTGGTGTCTTGTTTGGTGTTTTGGTAACACCTAAAGCATTCCTCAAGATAGTAAATGATAAGTCATTCACAGACATGTCATTTGGGTATTTCTTGATGTTCTTCATAAAGCTGAACAAAATGCAGCATTACACTTTCCTATTCTTAATCTAAGGACTAACTTTTTTTTCAAATGTCCCACTTTTGTTTGCCGAGTATTGTGGCCTTGTACGTACAGCGGTGATTATGTCCACCTTGTGAATGCTCTAGTAGGCCTAGTCAAGAGACTAGCATTACCTCGTAAGTTTAACAACTGTGTTTGTCCATAATTTTACCTACATTGAATAATTATTTAACAAATAATAGGCCTATCAAACTACCATGTTATTTCGAGTGATTCACTCACCTTATTTACTAGTACTGACAACCGAATTATGTTTCGAATGTCGATCGGACCTTATTGTTTGGTTACAGTGATACCACTAGATATTTTTTTTTTTTTCACATTTCACAACGCGGAGGTAAATATTTCCCATCGGTTACAGATTTGCGCTACAATCCTGCGAATATCGCAGACCAGGCGGTAACGGATTCGGTACGACAACATTTGTTGAACGGATACAGTTTTCACATTTATTTAGGCCAGTTATAATCTATTGTCTATAATATTCCATCATGTTCCGCAGATCGATAATTATAGTTTAATTGTCGTGGTTGGTGTTAATTTTCACATTTCATTTGGTCAAAATTTTAGGGGGGACGGAACCCCCCACTTTAAATTTTTGGGGGGGGAACGTTGAACATGTTGAACACCCCAGAAGTTGACCCCGTGACCGTTGAACCCATCTTCTAGATCACCACTATTATCCACCATGTGCTGATCTAATTATGCAATAGCCACCTTTTTCCCATACCGTGTTAATGCCTCCCGTATATCACCTCATGGGAAGTGTGTTGTGTGGTGGGGGGGTGTTGTGGGCCTTCGAACCTGAAATTAATGGTGGGAAAATGTTAAGTCATAAGGTATCGCCGAAAAGGGGGTATAATCCTCCCATCCTCCGCCGAGATCAGCGCCAGGATGTCTCTGCCAAATGGCTGGCCCATGAAGCCCCTCCACACAATAAAATCATTCGGAGCATAGAAGCATCTTGCAAAAACATGAGAGAACACCCAGATTAAATGTACTCAGGATTAACATATTTGTCGTCTGATAGAACGCTAACAACAAAATTATGAAAATTGCGACAAAACGCTTTTTGGCTTCTATCGGGACACAAAATCAGTTGATGAAAAATCCAAACGCGCTTTCATTAAAGGCCAATGGTCATGTAAATATGACTGGACTTCTGATAAGTTGTATTTATTACCGGTACATTATGACAGCCAAACCCAGACCGAATTCCAGACGATTCAAATGTACTGCCCAACAAGACCACGGTCAGCTTTTGCAACATTTGCCTTGTGACCATCCTGGGGGAACCAAAGAAATCCCTGTATTACAAAGTCAGTGTAAAACATATAATTTTAAAATGTTGTACCAAACAAACTAAGATGGATCGGGGGCGCTAAGACCACACTCGTTCACAATATACAAGATTAATCTCATCATTTCTATGTTGAATTCGTCTTCCTGTATCTGGCGCAAAAATGCAATATTGCCTGTGTGGATCTATGAGCGTCCTTCGCATGGTTCCCCCGTGATGTTATAGATTCCTCGAAATTCTCCCCCTCAAAAGTAACTTGAAATTCTCAACAGGCAACATGCCTGGAACTTCAAAATTTGAGATGTTTGGTTCTCATATGTTCTCTCCCACCTGTGCTAGTTTGGAGGAAATTCATAACATGACTATTACAAGAATATGGTGGACCCAGCATTGTTCATAGGCAGTTAGAACTACCGGTCCGACCTGTTTCTCGGACAGACTTCCGATTTTCATTTTATCTAATTTCGTGAGCCATTTTCTCCCCGGCCTACAAAGAACCATATGCCCGAGAGACCGACTTTTCGACGGTCGATGAGACCAGTCACCAAGGGTGACTGGTGTATCATCCCGTATTACACCCCTTCTTACGTGTATTATGCCCTCACTGACCCTTGTGATGGGGGTCTCAAACAAACAGACGTTTTACTATTCATGAAGTTTCAACCAAGCTGCCTTGTGCTATAATCTTTATTTTGATGCAATTTCCCTTCTCTCTGAGACATAAGAAGACTTCTGTACCATAAATAATAATAATAATAATACTTCGATTATTAGCGGCCTTTAATACAAATCTCAAAGTGGCTTTTCAACCCCAGATAATGTTTCAATAAGCGTTTGAAAGAGTCGATTGTTTTGGCACTTGGCTAACTCGAGTGGCAAGCCATTCAGACAGTAGGACCGCACGATAAAAGGACCGTTCGCCAGAAACGGTGTTTCGAGTGGGATTGTGGACTCCTGAAGAGGCTGGGACGACGAACAGGAGAGAGCGGTTAGGCTGGTAATCTGACATGAGTTCATTGATGTAGGTTGGCGCCATGCCATGGGGAGCCTTGAGGTGATAAGGGCGATTTTGTATATTATTCGCCATGGATGGGCAGCCAGTGAAAGATTCCGTGAAAAGCTACCACCAAGAGCACGATAGCAATCTGATACCAATGGTTCCACCCGCCCCTCTCGATATCTGTTGACCTTCAAGTACTGAAACACAGGCAACAATACAAACACTATGTTCACGGTTGGGCAAACCTCCCCCTCAAGTCTAGGCTGTAAGGCCTATACTATTTACCGGATTTCATTTTTTCTGTGAAAATGTTAGATGACCGTGTATCAAAATCTATGATATGGCTGCAGGAAGCACTACTCAACAAACAATATGATCAATTGTAATAATTATGGCTCTTCGTGGAGATGCTATTGCCAAAAAAAAAACTTCATATACCAAATGAGCTTCTATCATAGTAATCCACCTAACCTGTAGGAGAAGCAACATTTCGCCGATTTTGAACCGTTGTACTACGAATGATGAGACGCATAACTATGACGCGTTGTTCCAACAAAATGAATCCGAGCAGACAGACGGGCATCTACGAAAACATGGACAAATACCCCACTTCAATATAACATTTCTCACTTTGTGGTAGTTTGATTGCCAGAGACCCAACCTTATTAAGAACAAACTTCGTCTCGAACCTTTGTCCATGTTGACTGCAACTTTTATCGATACACATATTCCGCTTTTAAATGACCTTCGACCTCAAGTGACTGAATGCCCTATGGCACCATCACCCATTCTGGACACTGAACGAAGTATCATAGTAATCCACCGAATCCTGGGAGACAGGAACATTTTACAAATGTTGGCGTTTCTAACATAACTTAATGAAGACTCGTAAATCTCCGAACATCCGTACCTATATATACCATCAATCAGTGAGACCTGATAAATATGCATGACTTCTTCTATAGGTAAAGAGCATTTCGCAAATTTCCACAGCTTTTTACCACAATAACGCAATAGTCCCCTTTAATGACCTTTGAACATAAAACCTGACAGCCCCTATGGTAGCACTAGTCCATTGATATCTGGCCGGTTTTCTTAAGGGAATCCACTAGGGAGGAGATAGTCTAGCATTTTAATTTTCCAGGTTTTCCACGTTGGATCTCATTATGCACCTTAAGAAATTTGACACATGAATCCCTGGAGCCACCTCGTCGCAGTAGTAGCAACTCGTCCACGAATAACACCTTTGAGTAGTCTATGACCTGCGTCCCAGATGTCTCATGGACAACATAACATTGTGGTTCAAATTGGCAACAACACACTATTGAGAGCCCCAAAAGCGACCGTAGTAGAGACAGCCAAACGGACCGACTGTCAGGTGTTGGGTGGGAGCGGCCTTTAAGTCCTCTTAGTCACGGTCAATTACCCTCGGCAGTGTCTCAGTGACTGCTTCATGCCATGCTGAGGTCACGACTGAGTTGACCCATGAGTCAAACTATAGTGTGTGTTCCGGACTCACAAATCTGACTCAAGGAGAACCGGAGCTCCGTTTTTTTCTGGCTCTCATACTTGCCTATATTCTAGTGAGGCTTGGACGCTCACTGTCGGGCTGAGTTTGTATTCCGTTTTTACTGCCTCACTTCAATGCATTCTTGGTTACTATTGCAGGATCGTGTTTTCTAATGCGAGCGTTCTCCGGGGAAACGGGGATTGTGAAGGTTACCTGCCCTGATTCCGATCGTCCAACTGGCGTTTACTTCCCGTTCCTCCCGGCGGACGATCCTGCCATCGTGCCCTGTTCGAACGAGATCCGATGTGTGGAGCCGACCGCCGGACGCGCCCCAGGTCATGTTGGCGCAGCTCCGCGATTAACTGGGGGAGTGGGGAGGGGGAGGGGGGATGGGTCAGCCCAGGCAATGGTCGCCGTGCCCAAGAAGGCCGAGGATTGGAATCGCGAGTGGATGTGCACATGCTAGGTCCTAGGAGGCGTAAATACTGGAAGAGGAAGATGGCTGGTACGAAAATAGCCTTTCGCCAAGTCTGGAGCTATTATATTACTAGAGGCATTTATAAGTCCAGAGAGTTCACAATGAGGGAAGTCTCTTCTTCAGATCGAAAAAACACCCAATGACAAATTCTGCTACGCCACAAGCCCTCAACCCCCCTCCGCTCGTTAACTTGGGTGATCGAAACAAATTTTGGCCAATTGTCATGCAGTGACTGTATCCACGACAAGACAGAGTATCACCACTGCTCGTGGAGTGAACGAAAGTTGTGCGTATCCGTCCCGCCGCAATCCCCCAAAATAAATCCCACTGTAGTTGAATTACGGTACTGCACGAGCTTCAGCGAATTTTGCATGATACCGAGTATTTCCGAAAGCTGCATAGCGCCATCTATTTTATTTGCTATTGCGAAACTCGTTTTTCGAGGGTAGAAAATTCCATTTTGCTAGCACTACACACTATAACCAGATAACAAAGACCTTTTCCCGAATTTGGTGGTACTTCTACAGATCGCACGAGTCATTCAGGGGACGAGCTGTGAAGCGGAAAGACCGTTTTCTGTAGTGAGATGACATAAGACTTCTCCGATCAGCGATAGAGTGTTTATGCCTTCAAGAACAGTCTTGACTTGTTTTTTTCATGATTTTGGGGATAAGGATTTGAGTCTGTTGTTCTTCTTCTTGGGATGTTTGTGGTTTTCCAGTGAGCGTTCCCGAGGACCCAGTCCCTTTCTGACCCATAACTAAACTAAACTAACCTAACTAACTAAACTATTATTATTATTATTTATTATTATATTATTATTATTATTATTATATTATTATTACTATATTATTAACGTTGTTCCTGTCCTAAAACTAACAGTGGACAAGTTGTTCTATGAGACGCGCGCAGTACCTGCTTAAAGGAGGATTCGGATTAATACCCTAGGCCCATATTAATGATATCGAGAACCACAAAGCGTTTCTCTCCCATACTCTCTGTGGCTTTCTTTAGTTATACACCATCAAACCTCATCACTACTACATACTGGTCAAATTAGACGGATATCATCCGCGGGACCATCTTATGCCTAGGCGGCTCGTTGTTGCGAGTCCGGCAATACCACTACAGGTCTTT
The DNA here is from genome assembly GCA_026419785.1 of Sclerodactyla briareus. Classification (NCBI taxonomy): domain Eukaryota; kingdom Metazoa; phylum Echinodermata; class Holothuroidea; order Dendrochirotida; family Sclerodactylidae; genus Sclerodactyla; species Sclerodactyla briareus. Next base: position 25,298 of record JAODTK010002344.1, on the reverse strand, counting down.
AACGAACCCGTGCACCGAGAACGTCACCAACCGCCAACTGACAGTCCACGAAACGCAGGATATCCACGCCCGGAGATTTATCACGTTTAGCCCCGATCGAGCCACGTTTATTTGAACTGAACGACTAGGTATATAACGGGGCACGTACTACGTAACAGAATCATTGTATCGGGTAAATAACAGTTTGTTTACACCGCCCCGGGCCTATAAACAAATGAAGTTATGTTCCACACGGTATAAATAGGCACTGAGTCCTTTTTGTCGGCACGGCTATATAAGAACCAGCCATTGGAGCTGGGCAATCCATCCAGTTATTATAAATTTTAACTCATGCGTCCCAGCTTTGAGAGACAGCCCATTCATTTCAACCATGGTGGGTCAAGCTTAGATAGTGTATGAACGAAACAATTCCATTGCTATGCCGCATATCTATTTCCACTAATCAACATATTTCTATTATATTGAAATGTTGGGGTTTTTTAGTTGCGGGTGAGCAGCTCCTACAATCATCATGTCCTCTTCTCCGTTTCGTTCGTTCGTTCGTTCGTTCGTCCGTTAGTTTCGTCCGTTCGTTAGTTCTGTTCGTCACGTTCATTCGTAGCTTCTGAACCGTACATTCATTCAGGTTGAAACTTGTGGGTTGGCTGAAACATGCCACTGGCCCTAGGGCCCCCCCTTAGTTACATTGGTGTTTTGCAATAGTGTATTAGATTTTATTAATTCCAATTAATCACCCCAATTTGTCTACCCACCAGCCCTTCCCATTGAACTCTTCTGTGAGAGTGGTTTGTTTTACATTACTCCCTCTGAGCTGCGGGCTGGCACTTGTAGAGCGGGACTGTTTTAATTCTTCTGTCACACTGAGGTGGGCTTGGGAATACGCAGTGGGGGGGGGAACAGCCAAGTCTGTGGGAAAAGATCTGTCATCACCTTCTCATGGTGTAGGTGTTGGCTAGACTTTCCATGATGGATCCAAGTTGGGGGTGTTTACACTGTTCACTGCTACAGGCCTAGGATTGTGCTGGGTACACAAGTTTTGTTGGGTACATGTAGCTAATGTACAGGCCTAGGAATAAGGTAGCTGTGTACTTTGGGCTGGGCACTGATAGCAAAATTTAGGCTAATGTGGTAGACATGTTCCAAGCCATTCCAAGGTTATTACAGATGTCAGTAAAGGTCAATTGAATGTGCACAAACAATATTGGATTGGTGAATAACTTGCAGTGTATCGGCCAGTCGCCACCACAGGAAATTTTTGTGCCCTCCTCACCTATGCAAGACGTTTCACATTCGCTTGTTTCTTTGAAAGATGAGGAAACATCTTGCGAAACTTCGTTCCCTAGTACAGATTCGCCACCCCGTTTTGATAATGGACACGATGCCGAACTCCATCTCTGCTTGAATTTTGTCTCAAAAATTGTGCAACTTCTATTTTACGAAATATTCCACTTAGAGTTTTGATAACAGTTACTCTGATTTTCAGTTAAAAACACACATGCCTTTGCAGTCATTTTCGCGAGTATGTTACGGACCCGGGTCTCCAGGATTAACCTCAGCACAGGTTCATATTTCGTTTGAAATTTTGCGAACATTGTCCCATGTATCCCTCGACTTACTATGAATGAAACTATATGACTTGCTGAATTCCCTCATAGATTTCCCTCCTCAGAGTGAAACAACCTTTTCTTTTTCCACTTAAACTGTCGTCTTTGTGTTGAAAGCTCTTGTGAATCAAACAACGCGAATCGCGCTTCTGTTAAAGAGGGCGCTGGTACAAATCTTCATTTGTAACTACTTCTGATGCTCTAACATCGGAGATTTGTGCGATCCGAAGATAAGTTTTGTGAATTTAGGGACGTTTTCGAATTCACTGAAATGGCCGAAATCCGAGATACTGTGTGCGAAAACGATTATTTACTCGGGGGGAGGGATTTTGTTTGATCTCAGATATTTTTCCCTCTTTTTTTCTCGATTTGTTCAAATTTACGAAGGAAACTTTGGGTCTGGAATAAACAAAACGTAGTGCACAGACTTTCCTATATGAGAATCCTTGGAAATTTCTCGTCCCATGATTCACTGAAAGCTGTGAGTGTCAACTTCGTCCGTAGTGACGATATATGGTGTAATCGATATGGGATGCACTTCAGACGGTTTCGTACTGATCTCAGACAAACGTCGATATCGTGTCTCGTCAGTTCTGAGAATAATAGCCTCTGTGGTGCCGTTATATTTTTCGATATACTCGCTGAAGGCCACCACAGTTCAGTTTCTTCACGCTCCAATATCTTCCCCTTTTCGCAGACCCAGTGGCGTCACCAGACTTTTCTCCTGGGGTGGGGGGTGGCACAGGGGGGGGGGCACGACAGTTCTAGGGGGGGCACAAGCTCCTATCACGCGGAGCCGGGGCCATCATGGTTGCGGCGCAGAGTACCAGGAAATTTTTGTTTGTGCAAGCCCCCTAGATGGCCGGAAAAGACCTTTCCCGGGCGTTTTACGGCTGCAATGTACCAAGCTGAAACATGGGCATTTTATGAAATCACAAATTTTGTAATCGTGGAAAATTTGGGAAAATTAGTTAGGTTTTTTTTATTATTATTAATTTTTAGCAAGAATGTTCAACAATTACTGCCCTTACAACTGTTTACAATTGCGCGCGGACGCGCAAATTTTCCCGTATTTCAGGGCACATTGAATAAATCGGACTCCCAGCAAAACATTAGGACATTGTAGCCAGCTATAGCTCTAACTGTCCCAACCTTGAGAATGAATTTCATTCATGCAATGCAGAGCAGGGAACACTTCCGATAGTAGTTTTTCTCTGGAGCGATTGATAGCTCCATGGAGAAAACCGCGATGAACCCTTTAAGCAGTCTGATAAATAACCTAGGCTACTGCAGTTCACAATTGGGCGTGTTGAGAGGGGCAAAAAAACGGACAAGAGCTCAGTAAAGGGTTGGTAATTCAAAAGAGGTAGATTGTAGTTTTCAAGGTCAATGGAAATGTTGTGTATATTTCACCTTAAAGATATGTATAAGCTAGGGGGCCAAGAGAAGACATTCCCATACAGCTTGCGGAGATGTCGGAGACGGGTAAAGAGCAACGGGACGCGGGCACCCACGAGTACCACGCGCAAAGCACGAACTTTTTACACATTTTAGTGCATTGAAGGCAAATTTGGCGAGTTACATGCATTTCTGGTCATTAAAATCAACAACAATTAGCCAGGTCTATATCAAAATGGTAGACGAATACGATACTGAATATTTTTTCGAAAAACACAAATCTCAGTTGGGGGGAGGGGGGGCACAGCGGGGGGGGGGGGCACAAGGTTTCCGAGGGGGGGGGGGGCACGTGCCCCTTGCCCACCCCCCCCCTTGGCGACGCACGGAGCAGACCGTAGCATGCAAAAGCAGTAGTAACCTCAAAAACGTGTTCTATGTCTAGCGGTAGAAAGTTGGTAGAAGAGAACGGACTTCTACTCCTTGTAATGGAAAAATGGGAAACATTTTCAAATGTGGAACAGGAACAGTACATTAAAAGAAATATACAGCACAAACTAATAATTGTATCCATCTACACGGGTTTCTCCTACATTGGGTCTGTCCCATTATATTACCCAAGGTATGAGACGTCGACTAATCCTCGGTATTCCCCATGAATGTAACGGTACGGTGTACATGTCCATATCACTCTCGTGACGAGTCGACACGGGGGGGGCGAGGGCAGTTAAGTAGACATGTCACGGAACAATAGCTAAGGTATTGCAAAATTATAGGGCGGGAAATCCCCGTATTAAAGCGTAAACTGAAAATGTCCAGGAAATGTTTGGAAGGAATGAGAGAACAGAAAGGCCAACATGTCGTTATTGGTCGGGGTAGGTATGGGGAGTGAGTGGTGGCGGGTGCTCGTGCAAGTGATTATTTGCCTACTTTCCCCACAAATGCGTCATCAGACTTGAAAATGATGTTCCAGCTTTTCGAGAGTTGATTCGCTTGCCCCCAATCTCGCGTACAGTCAGCAGCCAGGCTTTCAAAGTAGTCTTGTGTTAAGGACAACTGCAGATGACCTCTAAAAAAGTGCTAATATATTAGCTGAGAAAAGCTGAATGCGTCAGTCCAAACAGCAACTTCGTACGACTTCCCATTACGGAGTTTACAGTCCTTGAAGTTTGTGCATTTGTAATTGCCGCAAGATCGGAAAGCCTCCCATCATGCAATAATAAATGATTCATACTTGCACACCCTGCATACAATCTTTGTTTTCTCCATGATTGTAATTCTCACATTTTTTTGTCTTCGAAAGCATTCAGTATATGGGAGAGGATTGCCTGTAGTGAGGTTGTTAGGTTTTGAATGGTAACTTTGGGTGGGATGAAAAACCACAGTACTCTGCTAAATGTTGACCTATTCCACAAATGAAACAATTAATTACATGACATGACTTCCCGGGTTGGCGCAAGTGTGACGTCCATGCGTTATTGCGCAATTGGACCTCCCAATTATTGCATAATGGACCAAATTTTGAAGGCCAACAACTCCACAAGGAACATCGTATTGAATGGGGTTGTACCATCGATAACAGTTTTCCATTCTCCGCGATACATAAGCTCTGTTGTATCCGAGCCTCCAGTTGTCCTTTTTTTGTCCTGCGATTCTTGATATTCCCGATTACCTGCGCTTTATGTACACCACTCGCGGAATTCTGCAGTGCGCATCATTCCGCACACGTACTCTCGGGGGAGAATTTCTGCAGTGCGCCACCCCACAAGTCAGTATTCCAGCTAATCGGCCTGTATATATTATATATTTTTTTTACTGCGGGAGAGCAGCTCTACAAGTCATCATGTCTCCTTGTCCGTCCGTTCGTTCGTTCGTTCGTTCGTTCGTTCGTTCGTTCCTTCGTCCGTGTCGTTCGTCCCTTCTTTCGTCACGTTTTCAGTCATCCTTCTAAACATACATGGTGATTCAGTTAAACTTGTGTGGTGATGAGCTTGTTTACTAGCTAGCCTTATCTACTTTATGTCGCATAGTGTTATTAGATTTCACTTAAATCCAGAATTCCCCCAATTCCACTTATTTTGAGCTCTCCTACTGCCAGACAAGTTTGTTTTACATTATACCACCTCTGCTGAGCAGTGTTTACTTATCTGTCAATGAAGTACTGTTCTTCAAAATAGTGACAATAAAGACCTATTTCCAGGGGTAGAGGATTTGTCTTTCATCAATCTTGTCCCAGTTTCTCCTTAGCCCCTGGCCCTCCACAGGATTTGTTATCCATACAGCTCGTCCATTTCTAGTGATACCTAGAAATGGGGTCTTGCGCCCCCCCCCTCCTAAATGCTGTTTAATGGTAAGCTTGTGAGTGGTTCACTATAACTATGTGTCCACAATGTCCGATATCATTTCGTGGTAAGTGTAGTTTCCCCTGTTTCACTGCCCCAGGTCTTAGGGATGGCACGAATAGCAGAATATGAGGCCAATGTGGTAGACATGTTTCCATCATTCATGGTTATGACAATGTCAGTAGAGGTCATTAAATTTAACGAACAATAAATGTGGATTGGCGAAAAACATGCAGTGTATTCGCCCCCGGAATTTTGCTGTCCGCAGCTACAAGACTTTCGCTACTTGCACTTGTTTATAGCCAGATAAGGACAATTAGTTTTTTAGGATCTTCCTAATGCAATACTACAACAGCAGTGGCATTGGCAGTGTGTAGTCGAGACCGGCACATCAGAGACTGAGACCGAGACCGAGACCAGAGGGTGAGACGAACTGAGACCGAAAGAAACCCAGGAGCACAACTTCGTCGAGACCGCACCAGCGAGGTCCGAACTGAGACAAGACCGACCAAATGTCATAATACTGTTCAGGCAAGAACTCTCGAAATCCTAACTGTATTGGTGGGAGGCTATTTACCACCCACATGCTCTATAATGGTCATGATATACACCCCTGCTCTTGATACATCGCTTTTTCTACAATTTGCAAAACAAGTCAACACACTTTTCTTCCCGATCTTCTCTCTCTATTCTCCACAATCGCCCACGGAATAGGCCTAACCACTGAGCATACATCAGGGGTAGCGCCATGTGAGCATGCACCGCCACTCCCATCAGTCCCCAGCCATGAGCGAAATATACATCCCACATCGTATTAAAATAACATGTCTGAATGAGAATGAGATGCAGACTAACCTCTCTGTCATTCAACCGTACTGAATATGGAACCGATCCCAGTAACAATTGCCACTGCACTGCCATAGACTTCCCCCTCCCCCCACCCCTTCACTTTATCTACCTCTTCTTTTTGCTGCATCTCATGGCAAGCATTCAGAATACTAAACTGCGTCCCAAACTAGAAAATTATTGATAACCTCGCTGTATTTCAATTATCTTCTTAGGTCTAACCCCCCCCCCCCCCCACCACAGGACACCTGTTTTCCCTATGTGGTTCCAGGTGGAGGCACTATAGCGTATATTTTTCAAACCATACCACCTTATCAGCTGTTCGTCGAACCCTGCGATCCTCGGACAAAAACCTGCTGAAGGTTTACATTACTAGTGTGGTGAGCGCTCGTTCTCCTGCCCAGCCGCAAATGTCTGGAACAATCTTCCTTCTTCTTCGTGAGACTTGCCAACAGCCTCAGTAATCTTAAAGAAGATCTGAAGACTACCTTCAACCAGAATTCGTTTGTTTAACCTGATGTACAGTTGGTTTTTGCTTAGCGCCATGACCCCTTGGGTGGATACCCGGCGCTCTGTAAGTGGTCATTATTATTATTTCATTAATATTATTTTGTCTCATCCATGGCCCTATCACTTTGATTCCAAAATCAAACAAATACTTGACCCCTTCGAATGAATTACCATTAGCTTTCGTCCCCCTAATGGGGATTGATGAACAATTGTCATATCCTGTACTATAACGTTTAGCACCTCACCTGTCAAAGCGAAGTTCTCGCCAAAACTGTGCTACAACAAATCACAGAATGCGAATTCATTTTCAAGGCAGGCTCGTAGCCAGTTTTCCCAGTCAGGGGGGCAGGTGTTCCCCCAGTGGCGAGCCAGTGGGGCGAGGTGCACTTGCTTGTGTCCCCTCTGGAAACTTGTCCCTTCCCCCCCCCGTTGGGAGAATCATGTCACCGTCCCTGCCAGTATAGCGCTAAGACGCTGCCCAGATAGTATGAATTGCCCATTCGGCGCTCCATTGAACCATCCGCAGGCTTGTGCAGTCCCGCCGCAATCGCTCACTGACGAGACGATTCCATGCCGCAGCAATCTGCGGATGTGCGGGATACTGCGCCTGAGGAACCTCGTGGAGGCACCGTACCTCTTGTTTATTCCAACGTTCTCGATTTCTAACACGCGACTGTCTAGTATTACCTGATAAGTCCCGACAACTGCGTAAAAGGCGGACACTGCTTCTGTCGAACTTCACCATAGCAACACGGTAAAAGAACAGTTTCGCGGTCGGCGGAACTAATGAAGGGAGGATTCATGGTCCGGGTAAAATGTCCGATCACTCACGTCTCGAGGTACTGTTCCACACTAAACAGGGCCGAATGAGGGATTCCTAATCTGTATCACTGAAAATGATAGGTTTCAAATGCATCCACTTGGAGCCAGAGAGGTGTCCACGATGTTAGAAGAAACACTGCAAACTGCGCTCGAGTGAAATTCTACAACTTTTGGATATCCCATCGAAAAGTCAGCAATTCTTTGGATATACTTCTTCCCTGAATTTTAATTTATGTCTTGCATGAATTTGTAGGCGTTCCCTTGGCCGAATCTTCGGTGGCTACTTAAGGGGTTTTCCCCCCCCACCCGCACCTTGTGCTCCCTTAATATGTGCACGCTGCAAGCACCCAACTCAACAAGTGTCCGCGCCATAAATCGATCGCTGAATACTCTATTTTAAATGCAATAGCCCATAATGCCAAAGAAATCACAGTCCCGCCATGGTGGTAGACGTAAACCCTCGGCGCCTCAACCCATTCTCTTAAAGCATAACATAGTTTAACAATTTGAAGCATTCCATCGCATATTCAGGCAATATTTGACAACGCAATTTGTTGTGGTGTTCCCTGCCGCATTTTCGATGCTGCACCGTTTGCCCGCTTAGTGATGTATGTCCCCGTGCAAACCCAACTTTCAACAAGCGGTCGCACCCTAAATACAATAAAAATCACAGATCATGCTGCCAGGTGGTAGACCTAACCCCGTCAACCCCCGTCCCCCATCCCCCTCAAGTAGCGTTTGATGTTAGTGGTTGTTGGTCTCTAGCAGGAATTACACCGTCGCAATGAAGGAGCAACACACCCCAATCTGGTAAGCCAGTCCTTATGCAAAACGATAGGGATTGAAGTAAAATTTCGGGCCTCGTTTGGTTTGTTTACGAAACATCATATGTCGGCAACAGTCACATCATAACCTGATGTCTAAACACTACTGGTACATAAAATAACCAGCGCGCGTAGCGCGCAAAAAAATCGACGATGGAGCACAAATTCACTCAATGAAGATCATTTGTCATTATGCTTTGTTTCAACACGTTGCTGCTTTCTGCTGGATATGTGGATACATGCCAGCGAAATACAAATCGGTCTCAAATATTGCAAAATATGCATTCGCCCCCCCCCCCCCCACCCATGATCGCCGCTCCCTTAATACCTGTACGCCTAAAACTCGATACTCGACACTTTGGCAGTTTGGCTTTTTCAGAATTGCAACTTCCGCGCTTTTGCAATTGCATAATCTTACATTTGTGTCAAAGACGTGAGCTAATTGTTACGATGTAACGACAACTATTGTTAATTGTTACAGTCTGAAAAAAACTTTAGGGGACCGTAGGGGGGGGGGGGGGTCGCCCTCCTCCCAGTGACGTCGTACCCACGGGGGGGGGCTGGGGGGTTGGTCAGAACCCCCCATGCCCCATGTGACCAAAAATCGACACAAAACCTGATTTTTGCAGTTTAGCAGAGGTTTTGCAGCTTTTGATTTAGCAAATAATATTGCAGCCGTAATGTGTCTAGGGCCCATAAAAAGTACTATATCAATAGGGAAGTGAGACCATTTATGAGGGGGAAACTTCCCTTTGGGTTCCGACCCAACCAACCCCTCCCCCACCCCTCACCCCCCTTCCCCCACAATAAAAATCTCACGTACGCGCCTGCCCCCCCCCCCCCCCTCCGGATCGCCCTTGGTCACTGTTGATATTGGGAACCCTTCGAAACGGAAGAATTCTCTCAAATGTCCGTCACTGCCGGAGACCAGTATACTGCCGCAGTGCCTGCGCCGCGGACTAGGATGGCTAGTGCCGTCTGGGCGATCCTGTGCTGAGCTGCTTGGGAATAGTAGTAGTTGTAGTAGTTTGAGTGCTCGTCTATCACATGCTCAGTGATCAATCTCCGCCACGCATCACGATCTTGCGCAAGGTTTATTGCTTCCCTCAAAACTGTTAATGTTGATGTCCCTGAATTGCGATTTGATTTTGCCGAGCAGGGTAGTCACAAGGTCCTCCCAACTGGCTTAGCATTATGTCTATGAATGCTTCTCTTAGACAAATCTTCGCTGGAGCTTCCTCCCTTCTTGAGTCCCTGGCGACCGTGACCGAAAAATCTCCAAACGTCGATTGCTACTACAGAAGCCAGGGACCTGTTGGTCACCACAAATCGTAGAAGTTCATCGTTTGGTATCCAATTGTTATTTGGTCCATCTGATGTTTAGACATTGCGGAGTTGTCTTCCTTTGGTAAAGTGTCAATTTTGTGATCAGATTCTTCGTTGTACCCCACAGTTCGCATTAACTAACAGAAAATACTCTGTATCCAGGGCATCGAAAATCCGGAGTTTGATGCTCGTACATACTCGTCCGCTCTTGAAATTGTTGATAGAGTGTTGAACGCGTTGTTGGTTATACCAACTTTTCTGTTAATGTCTTTTTTCGGTTCCCACAAACTCATATTTTACATTTCTTCCAACTTCCTTCCATTGCCATTTCTTGTGATGAAAATTTCTCAGTTTTTGTGCTGTTTATTTTAGATTTCTTTTGTCAGTTTCTCAGTCACTCGCTCTACGATGTTTCTGCAATATTATGTTCACCGTCATCCCAAGAGATAGATCACGTATTGTTGGTCCACGGTGGAGAAGTTGTCGGTAATACTATTTGCGCTGTAGCATGATCAACTAACTGAGAGGGTTTGGATAACTGCATCAGTGTCATTTTCATCCGATTTCAAAGAGTTGGCCAGGTATGTTTAGAATAATGCCCTCGCACTGTCCCCCTTGGGCAGGCGCGGCGAAATGTATTTTGTATTGGGGGAGGGGGGGGCTAATGTGAGTGTTTTACATCTAAGCGTAGCGCCACCATTGGCTGGCGCGAAGCGTTGAACGAAACTTTTGGGGGTTTCAGCCCTCTAGATGCCGCCTGAAACGGCATTTGCCGAGTGCCCTGTGCTGCAACTCTATAGGCATAAATACAGTTCATGTGGTGAAATTGCATGAATATCAGTACAACATCAAGAAAAATTGCATTTGAATTAGGTTCAATACAAGTAATGAAAAAAGTCACTCCGTACAAGGTATTCATTGATCCGCCTATTTATTACATTTAAAACTCCCTTTCTAAGTATGCTACGTGTTGACAGTATTAGGAAGGGTTGGCGCTGGTCACCATCTAGTGTTGGCTACTGGAACCGGTGAGCAGGATTAGTTGCCGTTATGGGCGGGCAGCCCGAGACCTAGAAATTCGCTCCCTCGAATTTGTGGGCAAGGACTATAGGCAAAAATCACTTAAGTATTTCGTGGCGTGGTGGCATTAGTTGAATGCCGAACTGTGATTAATTGTGCTTAAATCCAACTCGTGCTGAGGGGGAGGGGGGGGGGTATCCGTGCATGAAAAATGTTCCGCGGGCAAGTTCTTGAGGGCGGATTTTGTTTCAGGCTAGAGTTGGTTCATGGGTTGGGCGATACCACTGTGGGTAGGATACCAACTCCGTGCCTGAGGTGGGTTGTTCCCGTGCATGAAAAAATGCTCCGCGCAAGTTGGTTGAGGGTGGATTTGTTTAAAGCTTGGAGTTGGTTCATGGTTGGGCTACCACTGTGGGTAGGACACCAATCGGACTTTGTGACTGGGTTGTGCATCCTTTCTGTTAGGCCTGGAGACATTAACTAGACTGCAGTTTCTGCTTGAAAGCGTCCATCAGTATATGCCGTTTAAATTGGCGGGGTTTCTCATGTGTGAATAACTTTGACTGTTATTCTACAATGCAGCGATTAATTCGTTGAGTTGAAGAGTCGTCTCAACCTATTTTCCTCGGACAGGCTGGGCTCAGGTGGGAACCTGGATTTAACTAGAATCTATGAATTCCCTGCCTTTTATAGGCAATTAGAGGGCGCCTCGGGATAGTTTGGATAATTCCGGTGGCCGACTTCTGAGTTTATGAGTTGCCAGTGTTTTGTTTAATTAATGCTTTCCTTCAAGTTTCCCCCGCCCCTTGTTTTTATGTTGGTGTTTTGTTATCTTGAACACTATGTGGTTCTGGGTTGCGTCCCCCGTCGGTTGCCGGACGCGGCCGGGTCGGGGACCCGTGCCCCATGCTCAGTGAGGGCATAAACACTACATCAGTGATTATGAGCTACTCAGTTTAACTATATCAGACTATTGTGTGTACATAGGCTACAGTGATGTTGCATTGGGTGAGGAATGCAGCACGTGGTCTGTGGGCCAATGTAGACCCCCCTTCCCCCCCTTAGGGACTTTGCCCTCGTCATGTTTTTTCTGATCCACAGAACCTAGTCACCCATTACTATGCTTGGTTTGCCATCCGCAACTTGTGGTGGGTGTGGGTTCTAGGACAGTTGTTATGGCAGCAGAGTGGTGGAAATTGGAAATTTTGAAAAAAAAAGGCATATATTCATCCGTTTGTTGTTTGGACGACCATTTGGGTGTCCTTAGATTTGTATTTGAGGATACCAAATTGGATTGCAATTATAATTAAGTCTCTTTTAAATCAATTAATTCGTATCAGCAGTAAACTCAATTGTCATGTATAATAGGGGTTGTTGTTGCCATGGAAGTCAAATGTACAATCAGATATGGGCGATCGGTCAAACTTCAATCCCAACAGTGTTCGAAATTAATGTCAGGTTTTGCATTCCCTATGAGTCCCATTTTGCATTCAAACATATCGCCACCCCCTCCCACTCCTTTCTTTCCATTCCCAAACAATCATGTAATCGCCAATACTAATTTGCAATTTTTACATTCAGCGTCCTTGTGTATTCTTGCAGATTTCCCCACAGTGGGTTGAAACATTAATCTTTGTTTATTACACACTCATGCAATTCGGGTTACGCGTACACGTATGATTATGTTCGTCTGGAACAGATGTGAAAAGATGTGAATTCAGTTCGTGCTCGGTAAAATTAATGTGGCATTGGCCTAATCAATGTCTGATTTTTGGGCCCGCTAGGCGCCAGTGCCTCCTTGAGGGACACGGGCGCTAGGCGGGACCGTCGTCCTCTATGCGGTGTCATAACCTACGGAGGCCATGTAAGCTGCTTCGTGCGGACTTGCCCTCCTGGGCGTAGACCCTTTTTGCGGCGGCTCCATGCCGCCGGCAGTCGAGAACCGCAGGAGCCGGCCTCCAGCCCAGCGCCGCCGACCTCAACCTCTCAAGCTGCAGGTGGAGGCCGAAGGCATAGGTGAAAGCGAGTCGTTTAGAGAGAGGGCCAGTCTTTCGTTTTCCGGGGAAGAACCACCGCGAGGTGTCGCCCGTCCGCCCGAGGAATTCCGGGTATGGGGTCCCTTGCTACCGCCATTCCGATCTTCCTCAGAGGGGTGGGCGACTTCGAGAGACCAGAGGGACGCATATTCTTGCCTAGCACCCGCTTCATCCCTGCCGATTCCCTAGCAGGACTACCGCTTGTGGTCCTTTCCATTCGGCCTCCCGCGCGCCAGGGCTCTTCACTGGTATGCAGGTCCCTCCTCGCTTTTTCTTGCGGCAGGAGGGCATCAACAGTCGTTGCGCACACACCCGACATTGGCTCGGGTGCCCCCGCAAAGCGGGTGCCGATAGCTCATATCGCGCGGATCTCAGCGCGTCACGGACGTTGCCGCGGCAGCAGCGTTCCTCCTGTACTCCGATATTCCTCGCCATGGCTGGGACTTGGTCCCTTGGTTTTGCGCCACCCATGATCGCATTCTTTACTCGATCTCTGCTGCGCGCGCGGGCACTGCGGCGCAATCTGCTGGAGCGGTTCCGCGCATCCGAGGCGATCCGCCTAAGCCGAATTCCTCTTCGTTAGGATCTCGTACCCTTCCGGTCCCGATGGATGGAGGCCTACATAGGTGCGGCGGCGGATAGATCCACACGGGTGGCTGCGGTGAAGTCGCTTTCGCGACTCCGTTCCTTTTCAGGCGACAGTGACGACCAGTCGCTCTCGGGTGAAGGGCCATCTCAGGACGGACGGCCCTCTTTTTGGCGGCCTCTTTTGGACGGCCTTTTTTGGACGGCCTCTTTTGCGCGATCAAACACGGGCGAGGGCACGCATTGACATCCCCGACCCGACGACCGTTCGTGCGATCTCTTCGTGGGCGGCCAACAACGCGCGCTCAGACCGCAGTGCTCCCGAACAAGCGGCGTTTCGGGACGCTGTTTTGACGACGTCGCAACATCCTCGTTTGTGACCCGTGGTTGCCTCGGTAGGCCCGGCAATTTCATTAGTTTGGCCTCTCCACCAGGGGAAGCAGGACTCGGCGATCCGGGCCTTCCGCTCAGCCCTCATGGTCGTTACAATTGCGGTTTCCGGTGGGTCCTCCAGGGCCGGAGCAGGTCCTGTTCCGCCACTCCTGCGCGAGCGTCAGCGGCGCGTCTCCTGCCGCTCTGTTTGGCCCGGCATGATTCCTCGCCACGTCCGCGAACCGCCTTACGAGCCCATGCCCCGGTACGCTGGAGCTCCTCACCCTCAACGCCTTCTCCGTGGTGCAGTGGCCTCCGCGCGCCGCAGGAGCTGTCTGTGGCGCGTTAACTACTAAGACCTGTCTTCTCCGTCACGATCCTAACGGGATCCGTCTCCTCTCGGATCCCGGCGTTTCTTGCAAGAACCAGTCGGTGGCCGTTCGCGCCGAGATCTACCTCCCCGGATCGGTTGCCGCCCATCGGAACACCTCAGGACAGCACTGGTGCCACCGTCCAGGCCCTGTGCTTGGGTTCAATCGAGAGGACTTCGTCGTTTGATCCGTCACGACGATCATTTTTGCTTCTGCCACGACAAAGCCAGCATTACGCCTGCCGTCGCCGGCCGCGTGTCCTTCGCGACCCGCTTCTGCGGGGTCCCGCTAGAAGTCATGATTGAAAGCGGCGGCTTGGAAGAACTCCCAACCACCTTGTCGCTTGCTATGTACCACATGAATGTCCCGGAAGAGGGCATTGCATATGGCTCTGCACCCTCGACCACTCAGCGTTCGCCTACGCAGAGCGACGGCACGGCCCACCACCGGGCGCCCTTTGCTAGACTGGTGCATGGACGATAAGGAGTAAGTAGAGGATGTGAAACAGATTCTACAAACTACGGGTTGTGAATCTTGTGAACTACGAAAACTTACCCTATATCACCAGTCCCATTTATCCATCCCCTCTCCCTGTCCGTCGCAGGGCGGTCCACACATTCGCATCCGGAAAAACCCCTCGAGAATGCAGGAGACCCTACCTGGGAAAAATAGAATGGGAGGGCGATGGGGTGGCCCACCCGGAACTATGGTTAAATCCAGACACTCGGTGCTATTGAGGGGGTGCATGGTCGATAAGGGGGTAATATTCGTAGTTCCACAGATTCACAACCCGTACTGTTTTGTAGAAACACTTAAGAACATAGACCATTAAGCCCAGAATTGGAGGGACTGTCATGATGACCATGGCAAATGGCAGCATGGAGAGGGAAGTTCCGATGGGACATGCACTTGTCCTGTGCCATCATTGATTGGTCATGATTTCCTCATTTCGCTCAGTCGCCTCCAAAAAAAAAGCGATTGACAGACATGAGGACTGCAATGGCATGGGCATGCTCCAGGCAGGTAATTGTTTGCAGCAGGCTCTCCTCTACCTCACATGTCCAATGATCCACTAGCAGTCAATCATGTACTCTTGGTCATGAGTGAACAGTGATAAGATATATGGCATATTCTGTTGGTTTTAATCTTTATTCGAAAACTGTGTGGTGTGAATATTGATGAAAATAAAGAGGGACTTGACAAATGTATTCAATGCACAACAATATAGGCCTACACCCATGTCCACCTCCAGTTGGGAGGTAAAATTTTCTGTAACCCCCAAGTTGGCTGAAGTATCTAAATTAATGCAATGGGATGCCAGGACTAATCATTTCAGTGTCACACGAAACGAGTTGTACAATTGCCATCACACAGCGGAGCCAACACCATTCAGTTTTCAAGAAGCCCAAGCTAAGCCATGAAAGCATAAGAAATCAATAGCATATTCAAAGCGGGACAGAGTATATGCATTGTCTCTATCTGGGATGCTGTGAGTGCATAAATACATGTCTGGGTTGAGTTTTTACTTCATGTTTAGGGCTTTGAAGAGGAAATCAAGTTTGGCTGCCCGGTGGGTGCCCAGTCGATCCCTGAGTTCCGACTGAACATTCCTTATGAGACTGACCTCTCTCCACACCCCAGAGAATGCAGCAACGGCAGAGACATTTTCTTGATTTTGACTGTGAGTTTCCTCCTTGATTCCAATCATATGATTGCAACCATTCTCCCGGGCTGACTACTTGGGTGACCCTCCTTCTGTAAACTTGCAATGCCAGGAAAGGACGCGTCTGTGCCTGGAACTTGACGATCATCGTCATGATCGCAGGCCATCTCTTACTGTCGTAGTCCAGAGCTGCACCTCAAACATCTGTGAGTCGGTCACCCCCTGTACGTTTGGTGTAGAAAGATTCGCCACAGATTGGCAGTGTGACAGCCTGCTGGGATACCTCCCATCCAACTTCGTTGTGACCTCCGTGGATGTGCAGAGACTCCAGCTGCCCCCAATGTCCTTCCAGATGTTGACTGCCTCCGCTATCATCGTTGTGTCTCTTTGCATCTTGTCCAAGGCAACTCCTATTGGCCGAAGTCGTTCATGAAGGTCCTCCGCAGATCTCTTGAGGCAAAGTTGACATCTTGACTTCACAGTTCCATCAATTCTTCCTCGGTCTCCTTCACAGATCTTTAGTAGTTTAGTCGCAATTCTTGCTGTAGGCATCGGACCTCTGCCTAGTGTTTCCAGGAACGTCCCTGTGGCAAAATGAGGAGATTCCCTCCCTCCTGTTGATACTTAGAGGCCGGTGCCGAAAGTGGTTTTCCTGAAATACTTTAGCCACATGCACAACTTGTTCTCTCACGCTGGGACTTCGAGGTCGTGTGCCAGTAAATCAACATGTGAGCGGCGCAGCCATAGGTTACTAATCCATTCTCATCACAGATTTTCTTTAGTAGTTTAGGTACGCCAATTCTTGATGTAGGCCTCGAGACCACTGCCATAAGTGTTCCCCAGGCGAACGTCCTGTGGCAAGATGAGGAGTCCCTCCCTCCTGTTGATACTTAGCCGGGGCGAATTGGTTGTTCCTGAAATACTTTACCACATGCCAACTTTTCTCTCATTCACGTTTTGGATTCGAGGTCGTGTGCCAGTAGATTCACAGTTGAGCGGAGCAGCCATAGGTTACTAATCCAGAATTCTTCATCTTCTTCCAACATTCTTCTCATCGCAGCTACATTTGCGGCTTGTCCGTCACGATGCTCCCTACCTGAAGTGGTACTCACTCGGTGTCTTCTTCATCGCAGATGTTGACTGCCTCAGCTATCATCGGTTTGTGTCTCTTTGCATCTGTCCAAGGCAACTGCATTGACTGACCTAGTCGGTCATGAAGGTTCCTCCGCCGATCTCTTGAGGGCACAGTTGGACATCTTGATCTTCTCACAGTTCCATCACTTCTTTCTCGGTTCTCATCACAGATTTTAGTATTTTAGTCCAATGCTTGATGTGGCACGATAACAATCTTCATGTGTTCCCTTCCAGCGAACCGTCCTGTGGCAAAGATAGGAGATTCCCTCCCTCCTGTTGATACTTAGCCGGGGCGCAGTGGTGTTCCTTAATACTTTACCACATGCACAACCTGTTCTTTCACGTTTGGGACTTCGGTCGTGTGGGCATTGTTAGATTTCAAACAGTGGGTGTCGTAGCAGCCATAGGTTACTAATCCAGATTCTCATCCACAGATCTTTAGTAGTTTAGTCCAATTCCTTGATGTAGCATCGAGACAATCTGCCATAGTGTTCCATTCCAGCGAACGTCCTGTGGCAAGATGGGAGATTCCTCCCTACACTGTTGATACTTAGCCGGGGCGAAGCGGTTGTTCCTGATACTTTACCCCACTTCACAACTTTTCTCGTCACGTTGGGACTTCGAGGTCGTGTGCCAGTAGATTCACAGGGATCGGAGCAGCCATAGTTACTAATCCCGATCCTCATTTCTTCCACATTCTCTCATCTGCATCTACATTTGCGGCATTGTCCGTCACGATCTCCCTACCTGACAGTGGTACTCACTCTGTTTCTTCTCAATCGCAGATTTGGCAATGCTACAAATACAGCAGTGTGAGGCTCCCCTGAGGTGGCAATAGTGTCCACAAGATATACTCACCACTCTCTGTTGATGCAGTTGCACATATTATGGGCTCGTTGTGGACGCTTGACCACCCATCTAGTCCCAGACAAGCAGTGCTTCCTCCAAGACATCAGCACCCTTGCCCACTTCTTTTTTCATAAACCGGCGGTAGGTACTGTCTGCCACTCATGTCTTAGGGAGGTCATAGCCTGGTCGCAGCATTTTCCACCATCTTTAAGAACTCTGATGGTCCACTAGCTCGGACTGCAGAGTTGTATACAATATACAGTATTAGGAGCAAGGCCAATGCCCAAAAAAAAACAAACACTGTGTGTCCATCTGGTCCCCCAATAACACTTATAAGAACGGTATCCGGACCCAGCCAGGTATGTAAATTCCAGTTCTGTCATTCACGTTGGCCATGTTATCAGCCCTGGCGTTTAGACGCCAACCCATTAATTAAATGCAAACAGGCTGATTATACTCCTGAAGTCCGGTCTAACCCTGAAAACATAGTGAATGAAGTCCCTATGGGGGGGGGGGAAGGTTTCGGTTTATTGGCCACAGAATATCAAACCGATGCCGACGCGGAGTACCGGCCTTTCTGCTCACAGAGTATCACTTACGACGGCCCTTACGGGCCCGCAAAGATGCAACTGGTAGATGACGCATATTCTATATATAGCCTCCAGAGTGCTTAATAGAGTGATTGTCACTACTTTCACGGAGTATTCCTAGAATTTGAAATAATTAATTAAAAACAATCAGGCAATGCAATTAAATACATCCATTAATGTTTTCTGAACACTCCGCAATATTGGGGGGGGGTGGGCGGGGGCTAAACAAGCGTTGCCCCCTCATGTTTTTCAATGGGGGGGGGGGGCTGAGCCCCTCCAAGCCCCCCCCCCCCCTCGTTCCGGCCGCCACTGCCCTTGGGGGGACCCGATGTTCGCGCCCTGAAGGATCCCCGCTAGTTTTGCCGTCTATTTTGACCTGTGTATGAAACACGTTCAGAATATTGAAATGAATAGTTCGTCGTTCTCGAGGATCTGTGCAAATCAATTTCATTAGTGTGGCCCTCTTTGGTCATATCGAACGCTTTGCTCATGTCCAGCAATAGAAGGTTGATGTTATATCCTATTTAAGTTACACGGCTTTTTTTTTCACTAAAATTTTGAAAAAGCGAACACGAACTCGCTGTGCATCTACCTGAGGTTAGGTTGTTTGGGTGGCGGGAAGTAATATGTTCAATCAATTGGGCGGATTCTCCTTGTAATACAAGTTGCGAGGATTTCCTCAGGTTTGACAGTAAGATCACGGGTCTTACATTTTCTGGAGGGCCTTTAGTTTTTCCGTCCGGGTTTTTGAATTGGTGTTTAAGATTCCTTGTTCAATTTCTATGGGTATTTGCTCCGGTTTCGGCTATGTTTTATTTCAGTATATTGCTATGTATATGGGTGCAGGGGCATATTTGAGATGTTTCGGTCCGTGATTTGTCATAACCCTGGGGGGGGGATTTATCATTTTTTAATGATGCAACCCGTCTTGTTTAATTGCAATCTCATCAAATGTGTTTGTTCAGTTTTCCTGTATTACGTTTGTTTGGTTTCTGGGTTTTTTTGTTTCTTGGGAATCCTGTGCAAACCGCTGCTAGCTTCATACATGTTATACTACTTCGCGAATCATGCATTTTTGATTGTTCGTTCACCCCATCAACCACTGGCACCATGACCACTTGATCATCAAGATGTATGTGGCCCGGGACTGCTCGATTAAGCAATTGACTCAAAATGACGAAGTCGATGTTTTCATCTTGGAATCACTAACTCTGGCTGAATGAAGGTATTAGAATTATGCCTAAATGACTGACGTCATTTGATGATTTGTGCTACGTTTCCCTAGCCTACACCTCAACACTCATTAGTGTAGGCCTAGCCTACATTACTGTAAGTCTAACTTTAACTAGGCTAATGTACTGTCATTGTATGTGTAGGCAACGTGAGAACTCATCGAGGCATGATTTTTTGCATGATTGTAATGTTATATACCCATGTGTACTTTGATGTATGGGATTAGTGTTTCTGGCTTAGGTCAGTGTTGGGGTTAGGGTCAAATTCCAATTACAATGTTATCCCAAATCTTATCTTTACCAACACCTAGGGCCATAATTCTCCACCTACATGACGTGCCTAAACCCTCGCCTCACTAAACCCCCCCTCATTCACTACCACTTTAACTCCTCCAAAATACACCCAGGTTACACATGACATGGAGTATTCCAATTGCATACCCATGTGTACTTGGTGTATGAGATCATTGATGTGTTAGGGATTTATAGGCCCAGGGTGGGGTTAGGGTCAAATTCCAATGACAGATGTCATCCCAAGTCTTTTCGTTACCACACCTGAGTCCACAGGTGTTCGCCCCTAACCCTTACTAACCCTGACCTCATCCCCTAATCCTAAACGATGATCTCATTACCCAAAGGGTTACACATGGGTATTCATTATGCAATCATATCCATTCAAATTCTCATAGAGGCACTTTGTGTAGGCTGTCGATGGAGCAAGTCAGAAAAACATGGTATTTCACTCATTTGTGGTGTATCGCTACCAACCCTAGCTAGCCCTGCCTGAGTCGACCCAGTCCTCGATCTCCTTTGTACGTACACTTCTGTTGCTTTACAAACTAACAATGTGTGCTATTGCACAACTCACAGTCTTGGTTATGTCAGGGCTCGAATTAAAAGTTGGAAGGGGCAAGGCAATTTTCCTTCTGATGCATGTAAAAAATTGCCCTTCGTTTACATTCAAAATGAGGCAGCAAGGCCATTTAGAAGATTTTTGAGGCAGCAATGCATCTGAAAAAAGACAGGGCAAGACGGCAAATTTGAAAATTATACGGCAAACGTTTTTTGTAACAATGTAATTCTCTCATCATACCAGCTAGCTAGCTAGCGCACGAGCTCTATGACTTCTTTTCGGGTCGCTCACCCTCTCGATTTTGACATTATTTTTCATCTCGTCATTATTTACTGTATATACCCAACGGAGATCGTTTTTTATATTTTTCCCATGAAAACAAATGTAGCAATTTCTGGCAATATATTCATTCACACGATCATGTCGGACTAACGGCTATATTGCAATTTATTAAATGTGAATGTGAAAGTTTCGTCGCTGCGAAGGCACTCACGAGCAAGTACATCAAAGAGCATCACCTCAGACCCCCCACACACGTACATACGGACCCGTACAGCGTACTTGCTCGTAGCGGCTAGAGTTGTGTGTCAGTACGGATGATTTTGGTTGAACCGGTATTACCGATTCCCTGGCACCGGTATCTGTCATTTCACTCTCTCCTTGTATATCGCCTCCCTTGCTCTTTTGCACTATTTGAAAATATTCGTCTGACTCTCCTAAAACACTTTTTCAGTGTTGCAAATTGTCTTTATTCTACAGTGTATCACAGAGTAATGGAAGAATAATATACTCAGTTTATGCTACAGCCCGCGACCACAATTATACGCAATGCAATTACCAAGTGCCTGCAGTCTGTATAAACAAGCCTTATTTCGGCGGAACTATATAATGTTTGTTGGTACCCCACTGTGACACTAGAATCCGACCGCAACTAATCAGATCATTGTAATTTTAATCACTGTTTTAAACCTACCTCAATGACAACACGCTCGCAATGCTGCCTGTCGATTGCATTGCTGTAGCTGAACGTTGATGTATAGTTTGCAGAAAATTTCATGTGAGTTTGATACGAAAATACAGTTGTAGCAGAATAGGAATGTACAATTATGTGACTTACTTAGGCCGCCGCGGGCATTCATCCTGCCAGTTTTGATCAAATGTAATTGTGGGCAGCGCGGGGCCGCCAGCCTGGTTAATTTTAATATGCAGTTTATCTATTAATTCGAAATGTGGAAAACCTGACACTTTACATGTAATGGGCCTGATGACTCAATGGAAACTTTCAAAAGTTGCTGGTAGGGTACTATCGCTAGTTTTGAGAGGGGGCGTGCGAGGGCACCGACGGACAATGAGCAATAGGGCATGGCATTCGCTGCCGTCGGTGAAGCATGAAATGTAAGGGCATCACAGCAAATTGGCAGGGCCCCGACGGCGTTGAATACAACAATTGTGGCTGGCGATTAAGGAATTTTTTTTTCACCAACTGTCGAAGTAAATTTTACGTTATGTTTGCTAGTAGCACACAGAGGCACTCACCATGGCATTGCTTCGTTCACACAGATGGTCGAGGTCGACCTTGTCCCTAGACACTTTGCATCAATCGCTTCAAGGCTGGCTTCCCTCGCGTACACAGTACTGGTAGGTAGAGCCTGGATGAGTAGCACTTATATTAGGCCTCGTCTCCATCATTTGATAGCGGTAGCCTCACTATGGATGAGCCTGTATTAAAGCCTGAGCGGGAATATACTCTGTATGCTCCAATCCAATCCTCGTACATTTGCTTCATAAAATATCTTTGTGATACACTAGTACCGTGGAGTAGAATATTATATTATATTCCTTTTAAATCCCACCCGGGGCCCCTGTGAAGACTTCCGAAGGGTGCATAACAAGAATAGCAAATACCAATTTAATGTTCGGCCATATAATTTTTGCTGGCAAAATGCTAGGAATGCTTTCAGCAGTGGGAGCCTTCTGAAAATTCAGACTGGAGGGGACTCTGGAATAGCTCAGAGGAGTGCAATCTCTCTGAGATCTAGCACTTTCATAGGCGAAGTGAACCCCGGGTCCTGACCTGGCTCTTCCACTCCCCCAACTCCACCTCTCCTTCCAGAAAGTGGGAGCTCCAGCTCACATGTTTCTTGACTAGGCTTTTCTTCCTGTATCATCGTGGTACTTCAATCTTTGGAAAGTGACAGACAAATCCCCCCGTGACAACAGACTACCTGCCAGAGAAGACGAGAGTGTCCAAGAACAACTAAACTGGAGGTCACCATTGGATCGGCTGGAATTCCAGGAGGTTCAATCCCATATTGTAAATAGATTTAAAAAAAAAAGGACAAAAGGTCAAGTCATATTCACACAACCTCTCTTATTAGTTATCCATCAGTAGAGTTAATATCATTTTATATAATTTGTTTTTGATTTACATTTTTCTTATTCCGGCATGGGCACTGTGTCAGGTAGTCCTACACTGTCATAGTGCAGCATGAACGCCAGCTCTCGGACCTGCTCGGAGTCTCGTTACCGCCAGCTGTGACTATTGGTACCAGCAGAGGATCTCAAGCATAGGAAACAAAGGAGTAATGCTGAATTCCTCTCAGGTAAGATTTCTTATATACTGTACTGTGATGTACTCTATTGGCCAGAGCTCTGTGAGTTGCAATTTTCAATTACAGTTAAATGACAATAAAATAATTCGAACAGGTGTCTCTTCTCATGCTGATGTTCGTTAATGAACAGGACTGTGTGTTGGAGGCTGCTGACTTTGTAATATAATGGAACACTATGACTAGAGGCTGATGCCGTATATGAAGACAAAGGCAACAACCAGTACTTCATCCAGAAAACTGGTGCACTGGTATAGATGTGGCATGCATACGGGGATCCAATTGGGCCTAATAAGGTGTGTGATAGTGAGGGCTACTAATTTCTTGTTATCACTAGGGTTAGGTAATCAGGCATTTGATGGGCAATGGGGGTGTATTCAGAGGCAGATATTTTGTAATGATAGTCACGTCAACATCGCAAGGGTTCTCAATCGCTACCACTTTGTCTTCGGACTAACAAAATATAACAACCCTCATTGTCCCTGTTTCTGTATGTTTCCTACCTGAAACTTGTTCAATTAATTTCACTAATAACCGTATTCCTTCCGCTTAACGCCCAGGGCGCTTGAAAATTTTAGGGATGGGCGCTTACGATAGTATATATCGCTCTACACAAACATATCGTAAAATGACTAAATTATTGCATAGGAACTTTTAACAGTGACAAAAAGAGTTTTTTTTAGGGAGGGAGTTTTTATGTTTGGTGTTGTGTGGGTTTTGTGTGTCGTGTTCGAAAATGTACACCCACGGACTTCAACACAGCTACGGCCCACAGGTTAAAGGGCTAGTTCGGTAGCGACCATTGTTGCAAAAAAGGTGGGAGGGCGCTTCGAAGATGGGCGGCTTAACGTAAGGAATACGGTATCTTGTTTGAACTGTTCCACTCTTTATTATTTGTATTTGATTGTACGGGGAGCAGGAATGAGAGTGGGTCGTCAGATGGGTTCCTCTGACTCAAACAAGTACACCCACTCTTCCACTCAGAGGTATAGTCCTGCAGAGCTCACCAATCCAGACAGAGGGGGTGGGTCTTCTACTGGTAACTGGGTACTGACACGTCGGTATCCAACCCAAACTCACCGAGCACCGATGAGGCCGGAAGAAGCAGACCACGGTGGTTGATCTTGCGAATGGCATCAGGGAGGAGGAGAAGGGTTTGAGGAGAAAATGAAGGTATTGAGTATGACTCCAGCCTAAAACTGGTTTATCCTGTTTGTTTTTTACTTGGCCTTTCTTTTTGCCACCAGATATAGGTAGTATAATTGGCACTAGATAGCTACCACCAGCTAGTATCAGCATGTCAAAAAGTGACTGACGCTCAGAATAATTATGTACTGAAATGTCACAATTCACAAAGCAATCTGGGCACACTCTAGTTTTTTGGCCAGCACATTTTTAGGGCTCCGTTCCTTCTTTTTTTGTTGTTCTCGCCTGAATGAATTCAAGAGGAAGACATATTAATTCACTTTGGCGTGTGTTGTGTGTTGTATGTCACACTTTTCTCGTTAGCATGATTTCCACAAACCGTGAGGCCGATTATGACCCAATCCTTTTGTGTAGTCACCGTGTTGGGTGTAGCATCGATCTGATAGACTTTGGGCAGCAAATCATTAATAGGTTGGGTAATTAGCTTTCATGTAATTTCTTGTTTAATCTTGTTAGCAAGATTATTCAAGAACCGTATGTGCTCCAGTGATTTAGTTTGGTTTTGTAGGACCTGGATGATAGGTAGATGAGCTGAGAGATTTTCAAGCCTGAAATATGCTAATTAGTGGTCTATTTTGCATATTTAATATTAATGCGAATTTCTCAACTTTGTCGATTTTCACGAAACTTGGTGGATTGGTCCTACCATGGTTTCGATAAATTTAAAAGTGAAGTCCTGGGTCACTGGAGGTCATTTAATGTTTCTAATTTGCATATTTGTGTGCAATTTCTGAGAGTTCTGTGGATGCCACAAAACGTGGTAGATGTGATCCCACCTTTGATCCTGATCAGTTTGACGGTACACTGGGGTTCAGTATAGGTCTTGGTATGTGCCTAATTTGCATAATATTATTCCAATTTCTACTTGGTAAGATTTTCGTTTTCGCCAAACTCCGTAGGTCTGGTCGCGTTTAACATTTTCTGGATCTGATTGGTTTTGATGTTCAGGATTTGATTGATCCATCATATAATAGCTGCTGTTAGAATAAAGCATGGAGGACAGTAAACCATAGCTCCTGTGACAATTTTACTGCTGTTATAAGCTCATTGTATGTTCATAATTTGCATAATTTAGTCCAATTTCCAACTTGGTAAGAATTTCGGCCAAA